>JAMKCH010009621.1:0-70943 GCA_023653785.1 Ophioderma brevispina | reverse complement strand
GCTCTTAATTCCCAGACACGCGTTATGGCGAGCATCTGGAATCAACTCCGACCAATGTCATGTTCGCCAAGAAAATCACTCACACGTACGGTTATCATCACGGGCGTGCTATTTTTGCCTTAACAACTCCGTCACGTTTTCATTCTCTTTTCAATTTACTACGACTTTTCGAGTGAAACCCGTGACCGATGCCGAAATCAAATAATTCGCCATTGTCGGGCGACTCTTTTTATTGATAAGTCAGCCACCAATATGTGGCTTATGTATTACTATTAGTGTCCCATTCCAGAAGAGTTTCCGCCAGGGCATTGCCTGCCGAAATGCCTCCCAAGATGACGTAGCACTTGCGACAGTGCTGGACCCATTACAGAGTATTTATGAATAAATGCTTGAATATTTCTTATTACCTTGCTACCCATTATGAAAAATGCAGCATTCTGATTGGTCAGTTTACTGCCTCATTATCTGCAATAATGGGTTGCGAATGCATTGCCTCCCTTAAACTACACTGTTTGAGGTAATAGAAAGAAATAAAGATTTTGCAATTATACTTATGGCTCATAAGACCCTCTGCTGGCCGTAAAACTTTAAAATAATGGCTCGGCTGCGCCTCGCCCAGTATTAAGTTTTTCCGACCACCCCCGCGCCCGAGGCACATTTTCGCCCATAAAGTACTGCATCACTTATATTTCTTTAATTAATAGTAACGTGGTATCGAGATAATTTTTTCGTATAATTATAATCAACTCGCATTGATATCTAATGATGAAATAAAAACTTGGAAAATGCATAGTTTGTTGACTCCCTAATTGTCGCATGTTGGAAGTAAATGTACCACCTCATTTGTAGGCAAGGATCCTATTCTCGAAGTTTGGGGAAGAAGATTTGAAGATGGTTTTCTATAGATTGAAGGATGCTGATCGGAATTTTTGGGTCCAACATCACGGAATGTGGGGATCATTGTAAAATAGTACAGGGGTAAACAAAAGTATTTAATATTTTTAATCAAATTGTGTTTTAATATTTTTAATACTTGTCCTCGTTATAAGGACTAATAGTACATATGCATCATATGGCATCAATGCACCTCACAGGTGACCAGCTTGGCATTTACATAAATATTTAGCCATGAAAAAGCATAGAAAAAGGCAACCGCTACTGGATAATGCTTGACCAAAAATAGAACGAACCAGTTGGGAGGAGGAGATATCCAAAATCACTTTACCCACTCAAGCCGTATAAGGCCTGGAACATCATCAACAAGCTCACCAGGCGTAGCTGTCCATAGCGCATCCTCTCTGCCAATTCCTCGCTTCAGTACTTGATCAGCAATGAAAAGTGGCCAGACCACACTCCAAAGTTGAATCCCATGCTCGTGATGTTTAATGATGAGATTAACCAGCTTCTACAAAACTTCTACCCACCTCCACCGTCAAGCCCATGTCCCAACAATTCCTATAAGAAATCACCAAAAGCAATTAAAGGTGCAAACGAGAGATTTCCCCCCAAAAGTCATCCATATTTTCTGTGATAATGTAGTGATTTCATATGATTAGACATCAATACCATGTCCCTAACCTTTTTATATTTTGGCTGCAGAAATACTTAAAAAGGAAACAAAAGTGATTTTATATGCTTATATTTCAATAAAACATAGGCCTGAATTTCGTAATTTGCGCCTATACGAATATATCGAATTTTCACAAATTTTTGTCCCCGTAAACAAGCATCTTACTTTCTAGAAGCTTCGCTTTCCTCCTTTCAGATGGGATATTTTTGATAGAAAGCTTAAACAGTGCAAAATCAGAATTTTCTACATTTTTTCGGGACCCCTGTTACTTGACATCTCTCGTGTGCACCTTTAAAGTTCTCAAGAGCTTCTCAAATTTAAAGGCTTCTGGGCAACGACAACATCCTCACAGACTATTTGAAGAATGTGGTACCTGAAGTTGTGCGATGGCTCCTATACTCTTCCTCTCTACTTGCTGGGATCGTCAACCTCATTCCCTTCAAGATGGAACACTTCATAGGTCATTGCAATACTGAAGCCCAAGAACCATAAATGACCCAAAGTTTACAGACCTTACCTCGGCGCTGCTATCGGCCACATCTTAAGCTGCTTGAGAGCCATGATACTCGGTAGGGATCATGATACGGTTCGAGGCCCATCTATCTCCCCCCCCACACTCACCCACCCAACTGGATTTCAAGCTGGATCAGATACCAAGACTAGTCAATGACATCTTTCATAGAACTAACGGCTGCGTATTGCATCGCGGTCTCTACCCCTCAAGCTACTCTCAAAATCTTCACTGAATGGCAAGCTTGTCCAAGTACATAATGCTGCTCATCCAAGACATTTCGTCCTGAGACATCAAATGACTGGGCAATGCGTAGAAAGTCGCCAACTTCGGAACTGTGTCCCACAAGGTTCTGCCCTGGCACCCAGTCTTTTCAACATGTTCGTCTCGCTAACCAAATAGAGATTTTTCAAAGTACTCCTACACAGACGGAATAACGGCACCCTGGAATAGCTGTTTATTTCCTTTGAGACCTGAGAAACAGTGTTTGCAAAAGACCTAAGGTCACTGTATAGCCATTCTTCCACCGATGGTCACTTGATCATTGAAACTCATTCCTTCACCCAATACCGCAGTTCTTTTTTTTGTCGGTCGCCTTAGCGACCCGTCTATAGAAAACACTGCTCTCAAATGGCTAAGCGCGTTCATGTCTATTTCTCTTTATAGCTGAGGTTCATTTCATTAAATGTTTCGTTTATGAAAATGATCTACGTACTAGTAAGTACTTTTGGGGTTAGTGTTTGGTGGATAAGCATGTATTTCAGAGACCAAGAATAACATCATGAGCATGTTTGAAATGTTGCCTAAAAAAAAAGCATTTCTTTGATTTTTTTCTCGGTGAAGACTTGCTTTTTGATGTGAGTTTGGTTTAAAAAAAACGTTGCAGAGGGGAGTAGATCAAAAAAGGATGAGTAAAATAGAGCATTTCATAACGTAAAAAATGGAATCCGGCAGGACCACGTAGAGTCTTCACTACGTAAATGATTGAAGCTTTACCATGTATTGTGTTGATATATTTAGACTGATTTTTAGGTAACAATCTTTATTTGTAAACACCGAGGTGTAAGCTATGTTAAATTAAAGTTTTTTAACTTGGGGATTCAGTTTTATAAACACATTTTGGCGCCCATTGGTCGTTTTTTTTTCTATTCCTTTATTTGAAAATAGTAAGGTGTAACCTATGTTTAAATTAAGCTTATAACTTGGGGATTCAGTTTTAACACTTTTTGCGCCCAGTTGGGCGTTTTTTCTATTTTCTGTATTTTGAAATGATAGAGGTGAACTATGTTAATTAATAAAGCTTAGAAAACTTTGGGAATTCAGTTTTTAATAACACATTTTGGCCCCAATTGGGCGTTTTTTTTTTCTATTTTCTTTATTTGAAATGATAGGAGGCGTAACCTATGTTAAATTAAAGCTATAACTTGGGGATTCAGTTTTACACCTTTTGCGCCCATTGGGCGTTTTTTTTTTCTATTTTCTTTATTTGAAATGACGGAAGGTGTAACCTATGTTAAATTAAAAGCTTATAACTTGGGGATTTAATTTTAGCACATTTTGCCCCAATTGGGCGTTTTCCTATTTTCTTTATTTGAATGACAGAAGGTGTAACCTATGTAAATAAGCTTATAACTTGGGGATTCATTTTAACACATGTTGCGGCGCCCCACTTGGGCGTTTTTTTCTATTTTCGTTATTTGAATTGACAGGATGGTGTAACTATGTTAAATTAAGCTTATAACTTGGGGATTCAGTTTTTAACACTTTTGCGGCTTTTTGCGCCCAATTAGGCTTTTTTTCTATTTTTCTTTATTGGAAAAGTGACGGACGGTGTAACCTATGTTAAATAAAGCTTATAACTTGGGGATTCAATTTTAACACATTATCAAATAAACATTCAAAATAATATTTTCCTTTATTTAAAATGACAGGAAGGTGTAACCTATGTTAAATTACAGCTTATAATTGGGGATTCCAGTTTTAAAACACATTTTGTCGCCAATTGGGCCGTTTTTTTCCTATTTTCTTTATTGAAATGATAGGAAGGCGTAAACCTATGTTTACATTAAAGCTTTTAACTGGGGGATTCGTTTTAACACACATTTTTGCGCCCAATTGGCGTTTTTTTTTTTTCTATGTTCTTTTATTTGAAATGACAGGAAGGTGTACCTATGTTTAAAGTAAAGCTTATAACTTGGGGATTTAATTTTATCACATTTTGCGCCCAATTGGGCGTTTTTTCTATTTTCTTTATTTGAAATCACGGCATGTGTTACCATGTTTAAATAAAGCTTATAACGTGGGGGATTCAGTTTTAACACATTTTTGCTCCCCAATTGGGCGTTTTTTCTATTTTTCGTTTATATTTGAAATGAACAGGAAGGTGTAACCTAGGTTAAATAAAGCTTATAACTTGGGGATTCAGTTTTAACACATTTGCGCCCATTGGGGCTTTTTTTCTATTTTCTTTATTTGGAAATGACAGGAAGGTGTAACCTAGTTCATTAAAGCTTATAACTTGGGGAATTCAGTTTTAACCCATTTTGCGCCCAATTGGGCGTTTTTTTTATTTTCTTTATGTGAAAATGATAGGAAGGTGTAACCTATGTTAAATTAAGCTTATCACTTGGGTATTCATTTTCACACCTTTTTGCGCCCCATTGGGGCGTTTTTTCTATTTTCTTTATTTGAAATGACAGGAAGGTGTAACCTATGTTAAATTAAAGCGTATAACTTGGGGATTCAGTTTTAACACATTTGCGCCCAATTGGGCGTTTTTTCTATTTTCTTTATCTTGAAATGACAGTAAGGTGTACCTATGTTTAATTAAAGCTTAGAACTATGTGGAGGTCCAATGTCACACACCAGGTCAAAGGTCACGGAGATCAAGTTGTAAACAGTGAATTGTTCTAATGCAATCTTATGCCCATGTATCAAACATCTACTTTATTCAGTTTATGAGATTTCTTTTTAACATGTTTTTCTGTAATAAAAGTGCAACTTAAAACTGAGAACCATCTACTCCTTTAAATGCTTTTTTAATGTTGTTCTTATGTCTTGTAAAATTATGCCTTGCGACCGACACAGTTTTTTTTTAAATACTTGTTAAAACAGAACTTATGGAAATAAACTGTCACACGACTCAAACCAAGTTGCTACCAACGTACCTTGGCGTTACCAACTGGACCGCAGCCTTACATTTGATCAACACACCAAGGAAGTCGCTGCTAAAAAGCAGTCTCGTGTCATCTCCTTAGAAGGCTCGCATAACTGGGTGGGATGCATCTTTCGACACGTTTCATCAACTGTTTGGTTGGCATACTCACTGCTGAATACGGTGCACCGGTATGGAGTCACAGTGTACTTACATCCCAATCCCCCATCAACACCCTTTTAAGGATCAGAGAATTTCACGGAATCACCTTGCTACCCAATCCATGACTCTGCAGTCGCAGATTACCAATCGATTATCCTGGATCAATGACGGATGGAACGACGAACCAAACGATAATAAAATTAATTAATGTTTCATTAACTGAATACATGTTGATATGTAAACAGGTAAATAACCTCACCATTTACCTCAATGAATGGTAATACATGGTTCGGAGAAGGTCTCATACAATTTATCAACTCCCTACATGATCAATTTGGTCTATTCCCCAACTCAAACAAACACCATTAGTTTAAAGTTTTACATAATGGCTTGTTTTTTTGCGCGCATGGAAATTAATATTTCGCCCCTAATTTCTTGAAGAGATCCATATTTTTTCTTCAGTAGTCATAATGTCTTTGCATTAGTCATTAACTGTGCCAACTTTTTCAAATTGTTATAGAAAAATTTTTTCTGAGAGGATGAAGAGAAACCTCCGCCTTTATGTACCAAATAAAAGACCACATGCGTTAAACGTGTAAGGTATATATATATATATATATATATATATAATAATATATAATATATATTATATATATATATATATAATATATATAGGTTTATATAAAGAGAGAGAGAGGGACAAAGAGAATCTAACAATCCATTGTATTTTCATCTTCCAATAATCAATTGCACTGCCTTATAAATAGTTAAAATTAAAAAATGTATAAACGTATCGGTTGTAATTTTTTATAAGGGAAAAACACGATATTACTTACTTCACGGTACATTTAAAAAGTCGATAACTTTAATTATTTTTGAAATCTAATAAGCAATCATGAAGCTGTCATCAAATACAACACATCATAAGAAGCATCTCATTATTTTAATAAAATAGTAATACTTTATTCATTAAGACTCAGGTTTGAAAATGTCCGCTATCATTTGATTTTCATCCAATTCAAACAGCCAGTTATACAACAGTTCTACTTGAAACATTAACGATGAATACGCGCGAGAGCTCACAAATCGGCGGCGGATTCGGGACTGAAAAGTACATTGGTCGGAATATTGGCCTACCACTAAAATGCGATAGGAAAACTTAACAAGAGTGGGCCAATAAGGGAATTATTACTCTTATTAATCCCCTTCCAAATTTACTGTATTAGATGTAAATGATAAGCAATCTATTTATGGACCTTATATGCTCCAAATCTTGAAAAAGAAAAATGTATATTTTTAAAATGTTTTGAAACCCGTTGATAAATGTAATGAATGAATATGGTTCTGATGGTTTAATATAGCTGGTGGCGATTTAAATATTGGATTTAGACACACAAGAACTATTCAAACTGTTAAATCAAAGACATTACTGAAATCATCATCAACATATTATCTTTGTGATGTATGGAGGTTCAAACATCCCATGAAAAAAGATTCACATGGCAACGAAATAACCCTAAGTGTAAGTCAACATTGGATTACTGGTTAATCATATTGAATGAAAACAATATTATCGATAGTAGCATTTTCACAGCACCAGTAACTGCTCATTTGCTGTAAAATGACAATATCAGTAGGTGATGCAAAAAAGGGTAATGTGTATGAAATTTATAACATTGATTACAAGATGAGAAATATGTAGACATGTTGAATACCCGTTTGATAGAATAAAACCGATAACGATACAAAACTTACTTACAATAGAATATTTGGGACTTCATTAAAAGTGAAATAAGAAGTTTGTCAACTGTATCATACTGTAAACAAACACAACAGAATGGAAACCTAAAGATTTAGAAATAGTTGGAAGAAATTAAGTAAAAAAATTAATTTCGAAGACTCAAAAGAAAAATCATGTAAAATATTCTCAAGCTAAATTAAATCTAGAGATAGCATGGAACAATATTACAGTTTGTTGCCAAAATAAGATCCAAAGAAATGGATCAAGAGGGTGAAAGAAATCAAAATATTTTCTGAATTTGAAAAAAGAAATGCAGTAAGCAAAACTATAAAAGTCTAAGGACTGAAGATGGACAATGGTAACAATCAAGATAATCTATTAAATGAACAAGTAAAGTATTAACAACAATTACTAAAGGGATAATAAGTTTAATTCAACATTGTAATGATCAATTCATCGATAATAATCTCCATGCTCCGATGCACTCGGCATCCGCAATATCACAGTAACTGAGACTGCTCTGTTACGGTGCAGTATGACATCTTGACTGCTCGTGACAAACAAAAAGAGGCTGTACTAGTGTTAGTGGACTTCAGCGCTGCCTTCGACACCATAACACAAACAGCTCCTACCCGTCTAACTGAACGTATGGGATTACTGGAAAAGCGGGAGTGCAAAAAAAAAAAAAAAAAAAAGGAAATAAGTTGGTTCTCGTCATACCTATGGCCGAACTCAATCTGTATCAGTCAGAGGTGCTTTGTCAGATCCTGTGGCGTTAGATTGTGTAGTCCCAAAGGGCTCGGTTACTGGACCGATTGACTTCATCTTGTCCAGTGCCCCACAACAGGATATCATCACTGCCCACGGTATTAATTTGTTGTTTATGCTGATGACACCCCGCTCTACCTGACTTTCCCACCCTCGGGATCGTGAAGCAGCCAAAAAAAGATTGAACATGCATTGCCGACATCAGATCCTCGTGTAAATCCAACAAGCTGATTTAAATGACAAGAAGACGGAGATGTTGTACTTTCTCTCTCATTTTAGCAGACCGGCTAGCAACTCTCAGCCATCTCTGATCATGGCAATTCTGTTATACTCCGTCAGCTGAATCACGAACCTGGTGTCATCTTAGCCTCCTCCCTAAGATGATCAACATGTTAGCAGCTTATGCAAAGCTGCTTTGCTCTCAATACGGAAAATGGGGCAGTTTCGACAGACCCAAGATTTACTTCAACATCTCACCATCAATTGGTCCACGCCTTTGTTACATCTAGGCTGGATTCCTGCAATTCCTGCTTTATGGCCTTCCAGAACGAGAATTACAAGGTTCATCGCGAGTTCAAAATGCAGTTGCCCGTCTTGTCCTTAAATCCGTCGACGAGACCATAACACACCAGCTCTCTACCAACTACAACATTTGCTTCCCATTAAACGAGGGCAGTTTCAATAATTAAGTATTCACCTTCCTCACCTATAAGCCACCACAGCATGTCCACCTGCATAATCTCTGAGCTCATCCCTCTGTTTCACCACCGAGAACCTTGACATGATCTTCTTGCTCCCACTAGTAAATCTGCCAACTCTCAACAAGTTCCTATGGTGATAGATCTTTTGCTTACCCAGCAGCACATTTGTGGAATAAACTCGCCTAACAGTATCCGCTTAGACTCAGTCAGCAACTACAGTGTGAGTCAAGTAAAAACCCTAACATTCAGGAAATTTTTTTCAAAGGTTAAACGTTATTTTGCTTAATGTTTGCTTTGGTTGTTTACAGGGCTAAACTGCTATGAGAAGATTTTTATTTGGTGTCTTTCCGACTTTGGTTCCGAAACATGTCGATTTTGCGGAGAGACCTAAGAATTCTGTTTGGCCGATTTTAAAGCCATACAATGCGGAGCGATTGACACTGACGTATAACCTAACACTTAGCAAGACAATTCCACACATGCAATTTCAGATGTATCGATTTCTTCTCGCCAAACATTCAGTTTTGAAAAAAACTATTGTGTAACAGTAATTATAAGTAAAATCTCTTCAACATAAATTACATTGTTCAATCATAACGATTCATTTATTGAAAGCACCCAATAATCAATTTCCTCAGATTCATGAACATAAAATCACTCAGAGATTTTTGGTTTTACATCTCTAAAGATAATTATGATTTGCACAATACAGTAATATGCTCCATCCATAATAGCGAGAAGAACTAAGGTGAAGTTTTCCTGTAAATAATTGGAATTAAAACTTGAAATTCAATATTGCAATGTTTTTTTCAAGAGAATACAATACAAACCTTCTATGGTTTCTCACTTGGCTCCCAAGTTCGTTGTAGTTTCAAAACCTTAAAAAATCTTGCTGAACCAAGTAAACTTTGGCCTTACACCAGCTATCTTGATTTTCTTATTTGGGAATTGAACATTTTCTTTTCACTCAGCATTTTCTTTTATAATCTCCGGGATATTATTGTTATAATCCTATCATTCTCCACCGTCTATTGTTTCACTAACTTGGTTTGTTATGGTTTCTACAATCTTTCAACGACATGTTTACTCTATGTAAACGATGCATCTTGTTTGGCTCAAAATCGCAAAAGGATTTTTAGTCTCCTCAGCAAAATAGGATACTTGTCCCTACTTTCCTCGCAAAATCCAAAGACAAATCAACTAAACGTTTTCTGAAGCCATTTATCCGTCCTCTCAACCAAATCAACATTTGAGCAAACTAATTCTTAAGTTTTTAATTATTTTTTATTCTGATGTATGGTTTTTATTGACTCCACTGTGACATTTTCAAGTCACTCTGAAGACATTCCTATTTAAACAGCATTTTTGGCTCCTGATAGTGATCCTGTTTTCTGATGCAGTCTCCATCCTAATTATAATTCTGTGAATTTTGTTTCCCTTTTCCTTTTTCTTATTCTCTACCTTCATCCAATCCGGTTGCCTAGGATAGTTGTTTGTTTTCACATCATAGGCCCAAGAGCCGTAGTTTTTTTACCCTGGAAATAGCTCATAAACAGCTGAATTTTTCAGGATAGGCCAGTAATATTAGTAGAATAACAGACTAAAAAAAAAAAGTCCCCAAAAATCCCCCTGGAGCTCTCTCCAATTCCAAGAGGCGTCCATAAAATGGCACGGCATTTCTATTTTTATATAACTTTCCAACCAGACAAGTTTGGAAATACAAACACAATGTCTATATATCTGTTTTAAGGCACAGGGAATCTAATAAAGTCAGTATTTTTACTTAAAACTCACAATATCCCCCTAACAAGATGGCGGTCCAAGATGCCGCAATTTTCTGATTGTACAACTGATATGTCGCAAGTTTTAGAATACAAATTAGTGTCTAAACATAGGTTTTAATTACGGCACAGAGATCTATAATAGAAGCATGATTTAGAGTGCCAAACTCATAAGTGCCACAACCAAGATGGCTTAAAAAACTTGTTATCTTTTAATGGTTCAATGATACAAAAAGAAGTGTTTCCATTTACAATAGTTTTTTTCACATCACATCACATCACCGTCATGCGGGTGCCGCGTCTTCAACCTAATGTCCACTTATGTTGGCACAATCTCTCATCATACATTAATAATGTCAGTGCAGGAGTTGTTGCAAGTTTGGCCACAGCATTTACTGTACTTTGAGGTGTTTCAGGTGTATCCATAAGAATCCAAAATGTTTCTGGTTTCTGTGCAACTGCTGACATCATCAGGTTTGAGCAAAGTGTCTGTGTGAATGAGATGTCTGTTTCTAATTTTGCACATGTCCGCAATACCCTTAGTTTTGAGGCAGTAGTGCTAACCCATCCATCTAAACCGTGAGAAGTGGGAAACTGTGACCTGAACTGCCCTTTTGTATAGCTATGTTCCGGTATTCATCAAGCGATTTAGGAATGCTGCCCGGCCCCTCATAAGTTTTTTAGGACTGGTAATGCATGCATCTAATTGTTAATAAAGCTATCAAGTCTCTTAGGATTGCCTATATTACTCCCCCCTATACATTTAAACATTCTGCATTCCTGATTTGTTTTAAATATGTGTGAATATATAAGCTCGTTCTCTATAGCCGTTCTTCGTTTTTAAGTCCAAAAACTCAGTGGAAGGTCCGTCCTTTTAACTAGCTGAGAGTTTTCCACATCGACCAGGTTGATAATGGTTTGATTCCACCTGGAGACTTGTAGACCTCACAGCCATCTTGATGTGGCTAATGGTTTGTGGCTCCCACATCGCACTTTTAGGCAATGTTTTGTACGGGCCAATGCCAGTTCTGAGTCTGTTGAGCTTTACCATGCTTACCTATCAATGCCGCAGTCCTTGGGCTTGCTTGCTGGGCTGTCCATAAAGTGCTTTAGGTTCAAGGTAAGGAATGACCAATTGCTCGACCATATGTCATGATCCAGGATATCGATAAGGGCTACTTGCACTGCAGTGTCATGTGTTGGGAATCAAAGTGAGGGGAGGATTAGGCTCCAGGTTCTTTCACTTCTTTTCTTGTGAGGCTTGATCATCTGAAGTTCCTTCTAAAGTTAGAGGAGCTATGCCGACAGAATGGTAAATAATTCTACAGGCGTCGCCCAAAAAGGCACTAATGTTTCATTTGCAATCATTCAAAACGTACAATCAATCTTATGAGTGTACACTGTGACGCTATATTGGTGCAGTGTATTCAGCAGTTTCAGTAATGCCAAACAACAGTTTATGTCTAGTATGGTAAGTGTCGAAAGATGCACCCCATCCAGTCCTGCGATCCTCGCTCTGAGGAGATGGCCACTAGACTGCATTTTGCAGCGACTGCTTTGGTGGTGGATGGAAGTAAGGCTGCGTCCATTATGACAGCCAGGTACTTCGGTGTTGGGGCGTGTGACATTTATCTACACTAAGTATGTTAATTCTCTTTTTGCGCACGATTTGGCACGGTGAAACATAGCGGACGTTCGTATTTGGAGTCTGCTGATTTTCACGTGTCATCGGGGATGAATTGCTTACAGTGATTAGGTCTTTCTGTAACCCATTTCTAAGGCCTCATAAGAATCAGCGCCATTCCAAGGCCGTATCATCTGCGTGGAATATGCGAACAATTTCTCTTTGGCATTTCCTTTCCTGAGGATTAAATGTTGAAAAGACTGGGTGCCAGGGACAGAAACGCTTGTGGGATGCCATCTTTCCGAAGTTTGCGCTTTACTGCATTCCCCATTTTATGTCCTCCAGGACAAAAGATCTGTCTTGGATGCATCCCGCATTATGAAACTTGACAAGCTTGACATCAGGGAAAGCTTTGGTAGCTTAAGATAGAGACCGCTCGATGCCAGATTGTATCATACGCATCATATTAGATCTATGAAGGAAACTGAAAGACTAAGTATCCAACCGTCACAGTAATGTAGAAACTAAATGATTTCTATAGTTTCTTTTCTTCCGATGGCAGCTGAAGTTTTCATGAATTTTGAAGACTGTTAAAAGATTGTGGGACAATATGTACATATTCTGTAGTAGATAATAGTAAGTCCCGCCCGATACACAACATGACCTCGGACCGATGACAATCACTACAGCTCGTCTGACTCTGCTGTAGCTAGACTTGTTGATACAAGGGGCACGCGTGTCTGTATCTGCGTTTGCCGGCTTGTACGGAGAGAGGAGAGTTAAGGAGTTGAGATATCTAGCTTAAGGGTTAACTGTTTTATACACAACCCTCAGCTATGTGAATGGTATTCGGTACTGTTAAAAAGCCCTATGGCACTTAACTGTTCTCTAAATGTGATCTTTGTCTATGCGACCTATAAGGTGTACTCATCAAGAAGCCAAAGAGGGCTCGAAGTAAGAATATAGCACACAGGATATAACAAGGGGAAGAGGCATAGCCTGAAGGCCTATTCCTTATTATCAGGGCTCATGTTTGCCAAGGTAATGAGGTGACATTAGCCTAGATGGACATTATTTTTAATGTTGGTGCATGTCCTATCTCAGCTGTATTTCGTAACCCACGCAAGGGGGAGACAAAACCCATGTGATTAATTAAAAATTACTAAGATCTACTTAAAACCGTCTCTTTGCCTCATAAAAGCTGCCCATTCTCTTGAAAGAATAAATGTCTCTCATTTTCTTTTCCCCCATATCAGTGACCAGATGGATACCATATAAGATAGGACCATTTTTATACAGCCTAGGCTAGCAAACACCCATTTATTCGGGGCAGCTTTTCCTCACTGATTTACGGTGTTAAAATGACGGTCATGTGTTCATATTTCAAAATCTCTAATGTAAAATGAAGCATAGTTAAATGTTAGTGCACATTCATAATACATTTGCATATAATTATTATCATATCAATGATACATATATTTGGCACTTCCAAAGGGATGGCTGCCAAATTGCAGCTGGACAACTGGCGCAGCGGAGGGATTCCTGTCCCAGCTGCCACCAGAATAAAATAGGCCATTAACTCTTAGGAGTTTTGGCCTCCACTATGTTTTTTTAATTCCCTGTACAATAAATCATATTTTTTTTAGGCCTTGTTTTATTTTCTAATATGATTGGTTGTAAAGTTAGGATATAAAATAACAAATGTTCCCCTGTGGTAAGGTTGTCTATCTTCTCCCCGGCCATGATATGGCGTGGTCTGTTTTTGTTTGTTTAGTACTTTGGGCTCTCTAGAAAATGCTTTTTATAATTCTTAATCTAAAACATAACACAATTGTATTTCTAATTTGCTAAGAGTTTATGATACAATTAGAAAATGGTGGCCATTTTTGTTTTAATTAGGTTGTTTTTTTGTTTTGGGTAATTGTAAGTTTTTGACTTCAAATAATGACTTCATTGCATTCCTTTGCCTTAAACATATTTTCTGAACACTTAATTTGTATTTCCAACATAGTTCAATGAATACGATAAATTGGAAAATGGGCGTTCATTTTGACCGCCATCTGAATTTTGGGGTACTGTGATTTTGACTCTCAAAATAATGACTTCATTGTATTCCTTGGCCTTGAAAACATATGTTTGGCTACTTTTATTTTGTATTTCCCAGCTTGTCTGGTTACAAAAAACGATAAATTGGAAAATGGCGGCCATTTTGACCGCCATGCCTGAATTGGAGAGAGCTCCAGGGGGGGGAGGATTTTCGGGGACTTTTAGTATGTTATTCTACTCATTGCCTAGACTTATCTGAAAAATTCAGCTTGTATGAATGCCATTTCCAGGTTTTTAGCTATATGATCTATTCTTGTTGGACTATCGTTTAGGTTAGGGTTAGAGGCTCTGAATCCGGACAGATCAAGACTAAGCCGATGCCGCTGTGGGGTACATACACCATCCTCCACAGCTGCCAATTCAGGTGTCGCCCCATATGTTCTTGTATGGGCGTCAACTGGGTTGTCTTTCTCTTCTATCTGTTTAGATCACAATGTTATATAGTGTGTTGAATTTCCACTTAAACAAATTTAAAGTGTTTTGAAATTGTGTATAATTGATGTATATCTTGTTTTTACATTAGAATTTTTCTAGACCAGAAGTAGTCGTGGTGTATACTAATTGGGGTTTTGAGCCAATGGTTTTGTTAACAGAAAAATGGGACTGGCATCGTGTTTATGGTGTGGGTCAGCCGAGGAGTCCGCGCGGAATCCCATTCGTGTCGTCAAAGATACCAGAAGTGTGTGAGTGCCACACTCCGGGTTGTACTGGGTGTACTGGGAATGAACGTGAAAATAATACAAACACCGTTTTCGTTTGGGGACAATAAGGTTGTGAAAGCCAGGTTTAGGGTCTAAACAAAAAATTGGTTGAATTTGTTCGGTGCGATGTCATACAGGCTCCTTTTGGATGTGGTGCATTGTAAATGGCCATGAAAGTTTGTTGGGAATAGCCAAAGTCAATCCAGTAAGCCTCGACAAGCCGTTCCCCTTACCATTTTGTCCTACAAGTAGCTGGTTATGGTAGCCTTGATGCATTTCATATACCCTTGTTGTGTCAATCAGTGTGCCTTGCAATTGTTTTTTTTACACTATTAGGGTCACTTACCTTGCAAGGACATTCCATGTCTGTGATATTTCCAAGGCCTCAACAACAACTTTCTGGTACAGATGAGCAATGTTGTCAATAATGCTCATAGGACAATGTTTTACAATGGACTATAAAATTGTGAAACATTTCTGCCAGTGGGGGGTTCTCCAGATTTTGGTTTGGTCGGGGATTTGCCGCTGAGGAGTCGCAACCTATCCCATTTCTAAGGGTCATTGTGGTATAAAGTACCATTTCTAAGGATTTTGCTTCAAAAAAAAACCCATTTTTCAAATTGTGAATTTTTGCTATGCTTTTTGAGCCATTTTTCGTGAACACGGGACCCATGTCAAGATTTCTGATGAAAATTGACCCATGTCTAGGGATTTTTCAAATGAAAAATGACCCATTGGAGCATCATCCCGTATACTTTTAACATGTGGGAGTACCCCCCCCCCCTGGCATTTCTGCCACATGAGTAATTTTGAAAATGGTTTATATTTCCTTCCTCAGAATGTAAATTTGTGTTTTTCCATTATAGCACAGTGCATGCACGCCATAATTTGACACTTAGTGACTGTTCAATTAATTATTCTGGTCAGTCATATGTCCTCTACCCATTAAAAATCATTTCTTTCTCATTTAAAATAACTGTCTGGTAATTTCCCTGATCACTAACCGTTCCTGTGTGTTATGTTTGTGTGTGTATGTGTGTATGTGTGTTGTGTGCGTGTGTGTGTGCGTGCGTGCATGCGTGTGTATGTGTTCGGTGTATGTGTGTCTATGTCTGTATGCCTGTCTGTGCCCGTCTCCCTGGCTGTCATGTTTGTGGTGTGTGTCTACAGGTATGTTTGTTGGAAAATGTCAAAATAGGTAATGAACATTATTGAACAATGCAATAACAGTATTAACAATTGCTCATCAAAAACCAATTTGTATGACCAGGGCCGTACGCAGGATTTTTTTAGCGGGGTTGCGGGTTTTTCGAAAAGTGGACGCCTTTTTTGGAAAATGGACCTAACCCCCTGAAATGAACCATCTCATCCCCAGTGGCGTAGCTAGCATGTTCGGGGGCCCTGGACAAAAAACCAACTGGGGCCCCCAGGTATGCTCGAAAACGTGGTGAATGGGCATGCCCATATGCATTGTTGTTTTTTGTTTGTTTTTTGTTTTGTGGTAAATTGAATAAAATGTTGCTAAAAGTGTTGTGCCTAGAACAAAGAGCGTTGTAAAAAAGAGAGTCTCTAAACCTCTGTTTTTATAATCTATTTTGCGCTTCTCAAGATTTGCTTTATAAACATAACTTGTTATCAATCCTAATGCAAATTTTAGATTTCCAACATTGATGTTTGTTCGAACGGAACCTTGACTAACAGTTATCCTTCGCGTATTAATCTGAAGAAAAATGTTTCTCAATTACATACTGAATGCAAATTAAGAATAAGAGCTTACATAATACTTATAGATCCACAACCTCGAAAATCTTGAAAAATCGAAAATATGAGAGATGACTCTCTCTATCTCTCTTCCTCCAATCTCTTAGGGCCCTTCTCAATTTCTGAAGAAACAGTTTAGACTTTAAGAAGAGCATTCAAGGCTGCAGTGGCCTTGTGTCAAATCGGGCAAAAGTTGGTCCAAATTTATGATAAAACACAACAAGAGTCCATCTTGGGCCCAAAACACGGGTCACTGAATCCAATCCACGCTAACAAAAGTATGCTTTAGTCTCAATGCGCCTCCACGGCTTCTTTTTTTTCTCCAAACTTTCAGGCCCCAATTTCCTCTTATTCTAGAAAAAAATAGTGCTAGACATTAATTAGTACTCCAGGTCTGAGTTGCCATTGGGTCAAATAGGCCAATAAGGCTTTAAAAATTAAGTACAGAATACAAAGTCACCACATCGGGGCCCATACAGGGTCCTGAATCAAGTGCCATTATATTTGGAAGGAGCCCTTATAAATGGCCCATAGTATTTTAAGTGCAGACTTGCCTACATTGAAAATTAAAGATAGTTTCTTCTCCTATGGTACCAGGCATTCTGAAGGGGGCCTGATTTAATAAATAGGATGAAGTTAATATTATAGCGTGATATCATTAAGCCCTGTTTTGAAAATTTGCAAATCTTATCAGTATTTGTTCTCCCTTCCTCTCTCCTCTTCCCCCTCAGTTTTCATCTCTCTCTTTCTTTCTCCTCCCCTTGCCTTTTTTCTCCATCTCTTGGGCCCCTACTCTCGGGGCCCCGTGGCTTTGTCCACCCTGTCCCTTATGGTAGCTACGCGCCCCTGCGCATCACCAAAAAAGTGGCACTTTTTCGTCATATTATCCTCTTAATTTTGGACCTTTTTTGCGTACGGTCCTGGTATGTACATACGTGTAAATGTGTGTGTGCAGCGAGTCGGAAAGTATTTACCCTGGTAGTCTGTGATGTATTTTTCCCAAAATTTGAGGAAGGCAACCCGTCAAGGGTTAAGTTTAGAATTGATTAAAAGGGCCATTACAGGTAATTCCCAGAACTTCATTCAAATATCAGCCCCATATGTCAAGCCTTTGATTTCCAAATATTTTCTGAAAAAAATGATTTTTTAATGGGAATTGATTCCCATCATTTGAGGAAGCAGCGCCTTCAAGTTTTAAAGCTACAAATTAAAGGGCAATATGCAGGTTAATTAATGGGAGCTTGATGATTTTTTTAAGTTTTTTTGTTATGTGGGGTGAAATGTGGATGAAGTTCATCAATGGAGTTGTTTTTAGAGTATTTGTTGGTGAAGTCATATTTTTTGGAAAAAAAATTTTTGATTTTTTTATGGAAATGTACTTTTGCATTCATTTGAGGAAAAACACCTTCAAATGATACATTAAGGGGGCAATTATGCAATTTCAAAAAGGTTACGGAGTTCATTGATGAGTTTTGATATTTAGGCGTTTTTGCTGTTTTGGCCGAGTTATGGATTGATTTCATTGATATCTTCTTCTGCTTATCATGTCCAACCTGTTGTTCTCAATATGATCCAGCCACAGAGATGGGTACAGCGTCTGGCTGCTTAACTGAATTCCGCAAGGTCCCTTGTTTGTGCATTGTTTTCTCACAGCAGTGGGCCAGACCAGAAGTTTCCATTGTCTGTGGTGCTGTTCCACAACCACAGGGTAGTATCCTGGTCCTGCTTCCAGATATCCCACTTCTGCAAGGAAACCTAGCTCGTCCAGTATCTGGTTCTCATCTCTTGATGCAATCGCCATTCAGCCCATGAGGAGTCAGCTCCAGGTGGGAGAATGCTCACCAGGTTCAATACCGATAGATGGTACTTGGTTTGATGGCAAGTCTTTCTTCCACAGGCGACTCTCTTTACCTCCTTATAGACTTTTCAAGAGGTTGAACTTGCTTAAGAAACTCCTCTCTAGATTTAAGGAAGGCGGTTGGCAGCAGTATCTGTCCAGACATCGGGTGCTTCACATGGGATACTTGGCAGCTACGCTCTTGCCTGCTCGCTACGCTACGACGATGTCTGGTGGAGCAATTCCTATCTAGGATGTATAAGTTCCCCGTTGGAGTTAGCCGAAGACACCCCGCAACAAACCGGCAGGAGGCATTTAACGCTTGATCAAGCTTCTTGGCATGGGTTATCTTTCCCATACAGGCAGGCATACTCTGCACTGAGTAGCACAGGGCAATGGCCGTCGATCTTAGGGTAGTGGGCGAGCACCCCCTCTGGTGCCAGTGAGTTTGTTCAAGATGTTATGGCGTGAACATACTTTTACTCTTCGTCTTCTCAATGTGGGTCTTATAGAGAGAGTGCGGTTCCAGGTTAACTCCAACTCCTAGGTAGACATGGTTATCGCAGTGCCTCCAGGGAGTTTCCAGACCAGGTACTTTTAAGCTGCCCTTTGGCTCACGGTTTGCGTAGATGGCAAGCACCACCCTGTGGTCTTAGATGGATTTGCACGTAGGGGTTTTTTTCCTCATAATAAGTAGTGAGTTTATCCAAAGCTCTGGAGAGTCTCTCTTCAACAACTATGAAGTCGGCATCTTAACGCTTATTCCAGATCGTCTGCATAAATAAACGACAGTTCTATCCACTCCTAGTTGTCGTTGGTATATACGTTGAACAGGAGAGGTGCAGCCACTCCCTTGTGTAGACCATTCTTGCGCCTACGCCATCGTCTCTTCTTCTTCGCCTAGCTGAACAAAGCTCCTGGTTAGCCAGCAATCCACGGATAAGCTCTGTCAAGCGAATGACCTTGGTAATTTCCAAGAGCTTATGGATTCGGCATCTGTGATGTAAAACAGTGTCGTATTCTGCTGAGAGGTCGACGAAACAGCTCCGGGCTACCATACCCTGCTTCGAAACCATCCTCAATGGTTTGAGTTAGGTTGAGTACCGTACTTGGCTTGTTGTTGCATTTGGCCTGGCCAGAAACCTGCTTGTTTTTCTGGTATGAGGTGTTCGTCTATCACAGGTGCAATACGATTGAGCAGGCTGCGTTCAAGAGCTTGTAGGTATGGCTATGAGTGATATAGGTCTGTAGCTCTTGGGATTGGATGGATCTTTCCCATGCTTTAGGATTTCCATAACCTGTTGCTTTCCTCCAGATCTTTTGGGACCTGTGGAAATAAGGCACAATGTAGAGCTCAAGAAGCCATGCCTTTGCTACTCTCTTGGCCCCGATTTTTTTTAGTTGTCATTAGAGAATGTTTGTCAATGCCTACCGTTTCCTGGTTGAAGTTTTTAGCAATACCGGATTCCAATCGTCATGTTGAGGGCGAGTGAAATCAGGGTCACCACTATACCTCTTATGTCTAGTTTGATCTTCTTGGTTTTTCTTCTTTGCTGCACTTTGCCATTTAAAGCATTTGGTGGGCAACTTGGTTTGGGTGTAACATTGGCTGCTGTGAGGTTCTTTTGGATCCGCCTCGTAGCTTTCGGATGTTAGACCATGTTTCGTTGCTGTTATGGTCATATCGGTGGATTTCCATTAAAGTGTGCCAGGTTTTGATCTTGTCCTAGAGATCCCTCCTCCGAGACTTCCTCACCGTTAGCAGTTGTTTCAGCTCACAGCATCCGCAAAAGGATACAGCTTCAAACTGGTATTATTTTGATATTCTGTAGCACATTCCTTGGAAAGGCCTGGTATATATTCCGTCCTCACAGCCTCCTGGGTATGAATCTCCGTGGTCTTGTTCCACTAGTTTGGGCAAATTTTGTCATAGTTAGGGTTTTTTGTAGCAACTCTCACGTTTCTTATCCCATGTTTTCATCCATTGAATCCTTGCCATTCTGCTTTCTGTAGTTAAACATGTTAAAGCGGGCGCTTAAAAGGCACTTTGTTTGGTCTTACTGCAGCGTTTAATTGGATGCCGATTGGTCGATGTTTGAAGTTAGTGGAAAATGATCCAGAACAATCTGCTACAAAGGTTAGAGGTGTTTTTTGCTAACAAGTAGCTAGATCAGGGTTAATAACCTCTCTTCCACGGGCACTATGAAATGAAGGCGGCAGCTTAGGGTCTTGAAGGAGATGTAGATGTTGACTGTGTCTATCCATTCATTTTCGACAGCTGTCCGTCTTTTGTTTAGTTTCATTGTAGCCCCAATTGGGTACTATGCTGTTGAAGTCGCCAATGAAGAAGTGAGGTTTTGGGTGGAATTCCCAGGGTTGAGCTTAGGGTGCTCGAAGTCTACGGATGGGGGGAGGTTTGTAGACAGATGTAACTATGACAGAACTAGCTCAAGGTGAGGACTTCGATTTTGTTATCATCAGACATTCAGGTTGCTTCTACTCGTTAACCTGGACTCACAATATAGCACTTCTAAATTGTCGATGTGGTCTCTCGGTGGCAAGGACCATTCCTGTATGGTTGGGCGGTGGTTATTGATTCCTCTGTGGGTTTCCTGGCAGACATAGGACATCGCATATGGAGATTGTTACAACAAATCAGCAATGATGGTACTTTTGCACTGAAAAACCCTCCACATTAATGACACTATAGTCAAGGCAGACCTTAGAAAAGGCCTGCGCTGAGGTCTAGTCATGATATGGGTATACTTAATAAATTAGGTTAATGGAAAACAAGGTTTTGTTTTGGAGTTTTGTAGAATAGTTCGCTTTGCTTCGCTTCGCAGTTTTTTAACTTGCTTCGCTACGCAGCTAACAGGGGAGACCACAAGACGTTTCTCTACTTCTCCCCCATTGATTAGTTATGTTCTTAGATTATTTTGGTGAGTGGGAATGTATTTCTCAGCGAGTTATGTTCAGAGTTTTTGAGAGTTATTTTGGTGAGTTATGGAATTCATCGATGAGTTATGTTTTAGAGTTTTTTTATGTTTTGGTGAGTATAATGGAGCCCGTCATGAGTTTAAAGCGTTATTATTTGTTTAGTGAGTATGAAGGGAGTTTATTGATTAGTTATGTTCTTAGTTATTTTTGTGAGTTTAGGAATGGAGTTATTTTGGTGAGTTCTGGAGTTCATCGATGAAGTTAGGTTTTAGTTTTTTTTTTTTGATATATGTTTTGGGTGAGATTTATAAAATGGAGCCCATTAATGAGTTAAACTAGAGTTATTTGTTAGTGAGGTATGAATGAGTTCATTGATTAGTTAAAGGAACGTCATTTGGGAGGTCTGGATGAGTTTCATCCACATTTTCAGAATTTTTATTGTTTTTTGTGCGTTGTGGCATTCATTGTGAGTTAATGTTTTAGAGTTTTTTTGGTTTTGGTGAGTTATGGGTAGAGTTCACCATCGATGAGTTATTTTTAGAGTGTTTCTGTTGTGAGATTGGAAAGTTCATGATGAGTTTATAAGGTTTTAGAGTTCCTTGGTGGTCGCGAAGCTGTGTGTACCGCCTTGTATCATTAAAATGGCCCATTCCTCCATTATTACCTTTTAAAGGGCAATTCCAATAATCATTACCAATTAATTTTCTCCTTTACCAATTAAAGGGCCATTCAGGCCATCTCTCAGTTTTTACCATTAAGGGCTATTCCTCGATTTGCCAAAGGGGCCATTCCCTCATTTACCTTGGAAAGGGCACTGCAATTTTATTTAAAAGTGCCACTCCTTCATTTACGCCAATGACAGGGACTTCCTCATTGATTACTAATTATTAAAAGGCTATTCCTCCATTTACTAAATAACCTGCCCATCCTCAATTTACATTTATAGGTCATCCCATTAAAGGGGCATTATATGATTTTCTGAAATGAAGTTTATAGATATAATTTGGATTAAGAGGGCATTATGTAATTTAAAAAAAATTATGACAGGAATGTATTTTTTACAAAAAACCATTGAAGAAGGGCACCCCGGGTTCATGTTGACCTCAATACTTTGACTACCCCTACATTCTTCATATTTTTCCAAATCTATTTTATGCAGCTTGAATCTTTAATTTGTTTCAAAACTGTCTTCCCACCAAAACTTGTCTTGGTTGTTCCTCATTATATTATTTGCGGTCTCTCCAAGATCATTCTCAGTTCCAACCCATACACGTGGTTTTATGCATAATTGATGCCCTCTTTTCCATCTATTTTGTTTTGTCTATTGATATTTGTATATTGCTCTCCTTTCTATGTGAAGCGCCTAGGGGCCTCTGCATTAGGCGCATCTCAAGATATGTTCTTATTTATTATTAATAGATAAGGAACATTTAGATCCCTGTCTCATTTTACAAGGTGTTTAGATAAAATCTGGAGAATTTATATTCAGTACTACTCTAGAATCTATTGGTACATGTTTTTCAAAAAAGTAAGATACTTTCATGATAACGATACATATTAAGCACTTTGTTGTTTTCAATGGAAAATCATCATTTTGATACGCTAAGAGAAATTATTAAGATGAAAGATACTTGTGGCTTGGTTAGAATGTTTAAGCAATGACTGATAAGATTGAACTAAGTAACAGTGTGAACACGATCTTATATAATGAGCATAGCCAATGGATAACTGTAATATGTTCGAGGGACCATGATGGTGAGTAACACGAATGTTTTGTTCCATGTAATCATACAATGTCCATTATGTGAAAATTATGTTAATAGAATTGGAATTTAAATTGATTTTGAAATAAAGAGGCGCAAACCCGACTGACAGAGAGAGAGAGAGAGACAAAAAGAGTGGCGGCAATATATTATTATTTTTGTCAACAAGAAGCACCCATTCGATTTCACAATTTATAAAACCTGTTAACAGGTTAATGTGTTCCTTTGCTGGTGCATATTGAGCGAAATCTGCCAATGCAAAACCGAGGTTCTAGGTTGCCGGCCCTGATTTCTATCTTGTCTAAACCACATATCTATATAGTCTAAATGTTCTTTGATAGTACCACTTGGACTGAATAGCATTTGGTCTGCATTTTAGCTAATACTAGTTTGTCTAATACCATGCAGTTTGTCTAATTATCACCATTTCGCCTTATGCCCATTGGTATTTAATCACCAGATTGTCTAAAACCATTCGTCTAACGCTATTTCGTCTACTGCACATCTTCTAATCAACCAGCATCGCCTAAAACCATTCAAACTATGCCATAGGTTAGGGTAATAATGTGATTGTGGGTTTTTTGTGGGTTTAGGACCTAAATGGGTTGATAGAATTGCGAACTGTCATTGTCGAAATGGGTTGGTTTAGACCAAATGGGCTTAGACAAAATGGAATTTAGACTAAATGGTTATTACAACAACTGGTTATTAGACGGAATGGTGTAGACCCAATGATATTAGACGGAAATGGTTTTGAAGACACAATGGCAATTAGACAACTAGTTATAGATGAGTGACAAGCCTATGTGGCAATTACACCATCTTTAGTTAGACCAAAACGTGTATGTAAGACAGTGGTAGTGGTTGTAGAACGAAATGGAATAAGAAAAGTGACGATAGAATCTTTGTAAACTGGCAAGAGCCTAGGTGTGATAACATTCAGACTCATCACCCTTATTGTCTGATTAAATCACGCACTATTTGCGATTTAAAAAGCATCTTAATCATCAAGGAGGGTTTGTGTTAACAACATGATCTAGCTGACGACAGGCATCTGGACAATTAGCTCGAACTCGCCGCTGAAGAGAGCCTTGGTTGTGGTGTCTGATATTACGCTTACGCCCATGTTTCCTATCGAATAGCCCAGGAGCTAGGCAGGCCATTTGAACACATCTCGAGTACAAAAGGTTTGAGTGATGAAATATGTTGACAGGCATGACAGGGACCCCCTGAACAACGTAATTCTTAGGCCGCCAAATGGTGCCTTAGAGGGGGGCCAAGACAAAAGTTTGTACAGGGGTCAAATTTTTAAATTGATCCAATCGTGTGAAAGTATACCCGGTATTGTCTAACCATTAACGATTCAGCAAAGGCATAGCTTGTACTATCTACAAGGTTATAGTTTAGAGCTGTGTAGGCTAAAAACAGCAAAATCAATAAAAAGGGTCATTTTTAATTTTTTAGGTTTTTTCTTTTTTTAAAATTTTAAAGTTGTTACGATTTGGATAACAAAATGCGTACCAATTATTGGTTGGAGCTCATTAGATTAAAATAAGGAATAGTTTTGTGGGTTTTAGACAAATAACATGGTATAATTTCAACATGATTGGACATGTTGGATCAATTAAAAAATTTGACGCCTGTACAATATTGCTGTCCCCTCTCTTTAAGGCACCATTTGCTACACTTAAGAATCATGTTTAGGGATCCCTGACGGTTAGTCTGTGAACATATGAATCACTCAAAACCTTTTGTACTTGAGATTTGTGTTACAACTGTCTGCTAGCTCCGGGGTATCGGTGTTCATTAAAACCATACCAGATCCTTTGCGAATAGATCTTTCTGATTATTGTTTGTTTTAAGCATTCTTCTTCAAACGCCCTGTTTCTAAACTGAAAGAAATTTTCGCTCTTCATCATGTTTTGCATTATTAAAAAGAAATTCATCGTAAGTTTGTCATCACCTTACGGTTACGAAGCCTCTGTCAATTCTATAATTCGATCCCGATTAATCTGCGATCATCCATTGCACAGGAGTATATATAAATCTTAAGAAGAGTGAACAAGTATTTCGGCTCGTCTCACAAATCTGGTTCCCCTTAGGTGTAAATTTCGGGATGGTCGGATATGGCACTCAAAAGTTGATTGCCTTTCTATGAAGTCAGAATAAGTCTCACTCAATATGATGGGTTGCTTCTCCCCCCGCTACTTATTCTGGTCCGCGTGTACCGAATCTAAGTGTCCCCAATGCCATGTTTCCTAGCTGGAAGAAAAGATAGAGGAACCACAAACGACTTCCACAATCCGATTGTAATCTGTTTATCCATTCACCGGGATTCACCCGCACAAAAGGAAGGATTCAAAAACCACCTTTGAGCATAATCCCTCTGCCGCAATCGATGATAGGCGAGCAATCATTACTGTAGAATATTTTGAAAACTCTATGTCCGAACACTTAAAAGTGTAAAAGTATCATTCCAACATGTTCCGCCGGCGGTCTCCGTGTGTATTTGTTGTTGTTTTCGTTATATAAGAGTTAATAATGTACATCGTTATACGTTCAGCTTTACTGCCCAAGACTGCCCAGTGTGAAAAAATAAAGAATGACAGTTTTTGAAAACACAGACTAATTCTCAAGTGTAACGGGGGGGGGGGGGGGGTCTTGATTTTCGTTGGGGGCAACCCATGCTCGTTCCAGGGATTCTGAAAGTTACCTCAACGGGAACCACTTTTCAGTTAAAATATACCCGGCCCCCTAATTGGACCAGCTTTGGTGAAATTATACTAGTTTTCAGTGAAAATATACACCTACGGTACAGCAGTAATATGACATCCTTACTGTGCTTTTTAAATATAATTTCCACTAGTATTATCCCAGTTATCTTTACTTGTATGCAAAATACTTTTGATTAATATTTGTAACAATTTATTTTTCATGTAATGCCTTATTTACATATTATTTATCATATTGTTTTGCTGTAGGCCTATTCTGTGTTAAAACTAAAAATTGATTGAAGATTGAAGGAATTGCAGTGAGATTATACTCCTTGCTGGGCCTGTTCTCAATACATGAAAAAAAAGGTAAACACATTTAAAATAGCCAACACATAAGAAAATGATACTTGTACTACTGCAAGAAAAAATACACACTTAGGGTTACTTTGCTGATATGTTTAGGTTAATTTTCCTATTTATATCATTGAATCAGTCACATCACAACTGAATTGTACCCCCAGCGGGACTAGAACTTGATTAATTTGAATTTGATCCCCCTGGGGGTAGTCCCGCATTTGCAGCTATCCCTCTTTTTTCGAACGAGCATGGGTTCCCGAGCAAAATCCAAGAACCCCCCGGGCGTGTTGATCGGTTTTTCAATGAATGCGGCCATAATGTTTGAGTATTCGCTGATTCCCGATGACCCGGAATCTTTTCCCATTGAAAAAACAACCACGAACTGAGAATTTTCCTCGAGCCAGAATTGAATAGGAGTAATCCTCGGAAAGGGGCCACTGAGAGATATATACCATTGGGCAAATTATGGTGCGGCAGATAGATCGTTCAAACGTCAAGTGGGTCGTTGTGGTTCCTTCTAATCTCTGTCTTCCATGCTCCTAGTTTACACGTTAACATTATACGGAATCGGAATAATCCATAATTTTGTAGGCCAAGCTACTGGATACAGTACTGAAACAATTAATGATGCTTACAAAAAACACAATGGAGAACACAATACACAGCGGTGGGACGCTCAGTCACATGAACACTAATAGACACTTTTTGTAATTATGTGAAATCTATACGCAGGGAAGTTTTTGGTGTCTCCCCACTAACATCCATGGGAAGAGTTTAATCTTGTGCCAAGGAAAAAGCCGAAGCCCTCAACCTTCAATTTTGTTCAGTCCTTCACTGAAGAAAAGCAATCAACCTTCCTGATTTAGGTCATAGTAACACCCCCAGCATGCCAGATATCTGGATTACTATACCTGGAGTTGAAGGTAGTTGAGAAGTTATTGAAGAATCTTAAAGCCCACAAAGCACCGGGACCCACCCGCCACATACCACCTGCCCGGTCTTAAGCGGCACTGGCACTTTTCACAAAATATGAACTTCCTTCAATTTGCTTCTCAACATGGTAGTCTAGGCCATTGGAAGAACAGAGATATATTTTACACATAAAAATAACATACCCCAAAACATAGGGACATTGATATGAGTATAACAATACGCCTGGTAATTTGTAGGCTAACTTTAAGTTTTCCATAACTTTAATCAATAAAAGTGTATATTACATGAATATTTTGACTCGTAGACCAGTCAAACAGTGTGCATAGCGTGGGAAACATGCATACGGCGTGCGTGTTCTTGTGTTAAACGCCATTTTCGCCGTCTGCTGAATTTCGCGTCGCCGGCGTCGCTAAATTATAAAATCGTTTCCGTTTACCCATAAGGAAGCCTGATTTTGTTTATTTCTTTCGGGTGAGGGCTTTTGTATATAAAAGCTTTATAACCATTGGCAAAAATAGCGATTTTGAAAATCTTGAGGGCGCACTATTTTTCAAATGTGCCAGTGTCTCTTTAAGGAATGTGCTTCAAGTGTAGCCCCAATTCTTCAGAAGATCTACCAAAAATCACTTTCTACTGGTACTCTTCCAAAGGACTGGCTCAATGCTAATGTGACTCAATTAACATTAAGGGATAGATCTTTACCATCACTATCGCCCTGTATCGCTAACTTTATTGCTTTGTAAGCAGCTGAACACATTCAAATACATCATGATCACGTGTGAGATTCTCATTCTTTGCGACAGACAACATGGCTTCGGGAGTGGCGATCTTGTGAAACACAACTTGCCGGACTCCGTCCAAAATGATTTGGCCCAGGCCACTGTGCCAGAAACATTGACCTCTGTATAAGGACTTCAGTAAGGTCCTTCGATACTGGTCCCACCCACATCAGCCTACTTGCTAAACTAGACCATCTTGGCACGGAGGCAGTACTAAGGTCTGGATCCAAGGCTCCGTTTCTGAACCAAGAGACAAACAAAAATCAAAAAGTATCATTGATGGATGGGCAATCTTCATCAAACTCTCCAATGGTCTCTGGTGTCCCGCAGGGTACAGTCCTCGGTCCTCTTTTATTCCTGACATATATAAATGATCTTCCTAATCATGTCATATCGGACGTCAGACTCTTTGCTGATGGCCTCATTATCTACCGTGTCATAGATTCTCCAGATGATTGTACCATCCTTCAACAAGATATCGACTCGTTGTGTAAGCTGGTAAGTGGGAATCTTCCTGGCAGATGAAGTTCAATACTGCAAAGTGCTACATCATGCGAATGACCCACAAGAAGAAATTTCTATGTCTTCAACATCAACCACATCATGGGTGACTCTGCACTACAGGAAGTTCAACATCATCCCTACTTAGGCATCGAGCTTTCAAATAACCTCACTTTGGCAAAACATATCAACCAACTATATCCAAAGCAAATCGTCTTTTGGGCTGCTCCAGGGGAAATTTCTGGAATTGAACTTAATCCACCAAAGAAATTGCCTTACAAAACTCTAGAGTGCCGACGACCAAGACAATCGCAATACTGCAAAATCGCTATTTGGACCGCCACCAAATTCATAATAACCAAAACCTGGAAAAAATCCAAAGAAGGGCAGCTCGATCGTAACAATTACTTTAATGTTAGAGGACCAGCAGCAGTGTATCTGACATGCTCAGAGACCTTCAATGGGAGTCACTTCAAAGACGTCGTACTATAGCTAGGCTCACAACTTTACAAGGAAACTCACGCCATTACTCCATCGAACATAGACCACCTTCGATGCAAACAAGGGCACAAACCTGTAACCAGACAAAACAACCTCCGTAAATTAATAACACCTTTCGCCGTTGAACAAGGACTGCTACCCTACCGCTAGTCTCAGAACCATCTCAACCGGAACTCCCTGCCGCACAATTTAAATCGCCACTGATGCAAGTTTAAGACGCGCTTTCAACATTAAATTTTAATTTTCTTTTCTCGACATGCATGTGAGTCTGCACATTCATAGCCCAGTGGCGGCGGTTGGTGCAATCTCACAAGACAAGACAACAAACCCGCTCGAACCTTGATGGTGTTCGATACAAAAATCTATAGTAGAAGTCTAAGAAGTGACGAACGGAACAGTTTGGAAATTGAATTAGCATATGCAGAGCTGCCGAAAGCAATAATGATTTCTTCTTCGTCAAATTTCTGGTAACCCCCCCAGCTCCAGTTTTCTTCAAACTTCTGTAAGACCTCATTTTCCTCTTTAAACTTCATGGACCTCTTCCATTGTTTCACACTCCTGGGATCCCCATTTTTCTCTTCAAACTTCTGATGTATATATTTTATGGTTGTCCCGGCGATACATGGTGGGAGGGGCTGCCGCTATGATGGATTTTGTCGCAAGAGGACCACTTCTTTTTGACAATAATTGAAGGAGAGAATCTATTCTCGAAGTTTTGGGGAAGAAGGGTACTAAGGTTATTGATATATTTCTATAGTTCAGATTTTAAAAATCAAAATTTTGGGTCCAATCTCTGGGAAATTATGGGCAAACATTGTAAAATAAAAAAATATTAGCTGAAGTTAGTATTTGCTCCTATAGTTACTTATAATTTCACATTTTTTTGTACCCAAGAATGATTCTCAATCTAATACTTCACATGGTGATTACAGTAGTAACGCATGATGTAAATAACATAGAAAGTGGGTGGGCCATGGCCCTCCATTAATTACTTGGCCCCCCTATTAAAATTTCTGCTGCCCAATGGCCCAAATGACCCACCCAGTTAAGTATTTGACCCACCCAGTTTATTACTGATTCCATAATATATGATTAAATTGCGTGGGTCGATTTTATAGATTTTAGATCGTTTCATGATTAATAATTTGAACTGTGTAAAGACAGACAAAACGAATTTAAACACCAAAGAGTCTAAAATGGTGTAATTAAGGATCATGACTTGTTTTAAACTTTTCACTTTCTGGCCCACTATAAAACATAATAACCGGTCAATGAGGAAAGTAACGAAAGTCGTTTTCTTTTATTTTGATATTTTTTATCATAAGCGAAACCTATCCATAAGAATGATTTCGATCTTCTAAATTTACAAGGCTAATACTTTGCATGCTGAATATTACTGTTTATTTATTTCAATGTTACCAGGAATTTATCTATACGCAAACAAATTATCCTTTTTATTATTTTAATATTCTCATAAATGGATGTTTGAACTTATTTGAGCTTTAGTAAAGTCAGTTTAAAGGATTAGTAGCAAAAGGCCGGCTTCTTGAATGATAAGTCTGCTGTTGTCCCCTTTTCCATAAAAAAAATACAGCTTTTTATAAAAAAAATAAAAATGGGGGTACAGTACCCACGCACATCCAGATCAGAAATTAGTCTTCATACACAAAATGAGCCTACAATATTTAAATTGTATAATTAAATAACAATTTCATTATTTTTGTGAATCAGGTATGATGGATTCTTAGGTCCTAAATGTCGGGATCCCAACATTTTTGCAAACGAAATGGCCACTATTTAAAATGGGTTGTCAGCATCTTACTCCTGTGGCAGTAACTTTATACAACAATTTCTAATATATAAAGCAAAAAAGTCAACTTCGTAAAAAAAAAAAATGAGGGCTTGTTGTTTAAATCCAAAGAAAATACTGATAGTGGCTTACACCCACTGTTGGCTATAAAACAGCAAGTTTGTTGTAATGAATTAATGAAATTCCGTTGGCCCACGCTAGTAAATTATGTTCCTTGCTTTTTGCCAATTAATTAAATAATGCCCCCATCCCAGTATATTATTCTTATTCATATTCACCACACTGAGATGAACCCGCTAAGACGGTCATCAACTTTTAGTTGTGGGTTGGTAGTCAATGAAACCGTTCCCGTAGGATTTTTGGTGCTAAACGTTGATTTTCTTGCTTTTTTTAATTCATAGGGACCGAGACAGTCAAAAATGATGGGTTCAAAATTTTCGGTACTGCATGCCCCCGTCTCCTCAAGGGGGGAAAAGTTACTACAGGGAAAATTTTAAAATCGCGTCAAATTGTATTTAATGTACATACATGGTCGTCTCCTTATAAGGATTAGAAAAGTATATATTTGCCTAGGTTCCGACCTTTAGTTAAGCGCTATAGCCCCATAATGGGTTCAGGTCTCCTGGGGTAATTACTAATGCTCAGATTTTGTTGTAAACTGGTGATAAAGTGTTTTTATTGTCTCGCAGGATCCACAAATGTATAATTTTACATCGTGTTTGACATTTGGTTGGGCTAATACTAGCAAAATTGTCGCAGAGTTGTCTACATGTCTTATCCGAACTTTCCTGGATGTCGCAATGCTGATATCAAAAAATCATTAAAATTCAGTTTCTGTTTCAGTAATGACACAAGGAATCATGACAACCACTTTGAACAACATCGGAGGCATTACCCTTTATTTACCCCCAGTGTAACCTTGAACCATTACCGGGGCTATACCACCCGCTTTAACCAAAGGTTGGACCCTATGCAAATAATATTTTTTGTAACCCTTATAAGGAGACACACGTTTATTGTACATTAAAACACAATTTGAACTCGATTTTAAATTTTTTTCCCTGTACTAACAATTTCCCCCCTTGAAGAAGTGGCATCCATCCGAAAATTTGCACCCCATCATTTTTGACAGTTTAGGTCCTATTGAAACCCAAAACAGCAACAAATCAATTTAGCATGAAAATCCACGGGAATCACAACAAGCGCGAAGCGCCCATATTTGCAAACTAGTCTCGAAAAAACCTAAACAATCTAAATGATACTGATTTTTCGTCAATTTAATGTGACTTATACAACAACGGAACTCTATACAACCAAACGTTGCATGAGCTCCGTCCCGAGAAAATTAAGCTAAACAACGAGCCGAAAATATCCAAAATGGGCGAAGATCCGAGTCCGACAACACAAAAAAAAAAAAGAACATAATTATTTTGGGCGCCGTATAACTTTCATATGAAAGCTTAAATTACCGGCGTCGAAAAACTCTACGAGTTAGACCTTGATTTGCCATTGTTTTTCTGAAAAATCGTGAATTATTCTGGAACCGACGAGAAATCATACTCCAGTCAATACATCATTGTTTTTTTTTTTATTTTTTCACTATTTTAGTTATTCACTATTTTCATTCAATCGCAACTCATATATTGTCTTTGCAATCTATAACTCTAAAATAAAATGATAATTAGTAAATTCTCTGGGAAAATTCTGTGTCTGTAGTGAGAACTCGAACCCGACGTTTTTTAGGATTACAAGCGAACCTGGTTTGTGTGAATGACTCTAATTTGGGATATTGGCATCACCATCTGATAGCGTGAGTGCAATATCAAAGAGCGTCAATAACTTAAGACCCTTGAGCGCGTGATGCATGAGGGTGTCGTGTGATTGACTCAAGAATTAAGGGTAGTGTCAAACCCTGAGTTTCCGAGTACCTATTTTGTGTTTGTAACTTTGCCAAATATTTGTCTTTGGTTGTAAAAGTATCATTCTAGAAAAGAAAATCGGACGCATGAACCCGATGGTGGCACTCAGCTTAATGTAAAACTTTCCTGTCCTAAACTTTCCGTATTTGAGAAAAATCTAAAAAACATGATTTTGCCCCAACTTTTCAGAGAGCATAATAAAAACAATTTGAATTTTCATTATTTTTGGGTTATATTTTTAAAAGAAAACAGGCTAGGACGTTTTTTTCATTTTTTTTTTCTTCTGCAGGCAAAATTATCCTGATTTGACCAAACCCTCATGCAGTGACTCAGTTCTTAATTTGTGTACACACAGCCCATCGATTGTTTACCATTATCAGCTGGTTTGAACTGATAATGTTTCTGTTTGAGTTCCAGAAGTCTCATATTTCCATACAAGGCCATGGTCAGTGATATACATACCCTACTTGCACCACTATTGATAGGGACATTCCCTGCTTGCACACATAATGAGACTAGTCCTAACCTAAAGGTAGCCATGTAACTTTTCTGATTGGTTGGGTCAGATTGCCAAATTTTGCTTACAAATTAAAAACTGTATGAATGACTTTCTATACCAATTTATATCCAAAATAATCCTTCCCAATGTTATAATTATTACAATTGTGGTTACAGATTTGTTGGTATGTATATTTTAACAACCGATAGCATGAACTATTTCATAGCAGACTAATAAATTTCCATGAGTGTAACAAGCACAACAATAATTTGTACAGTCAATGTATGACAGGTATTACTAACCCAATAGTGTTTTGGCCTTTGCACTAGATAGGAAGTTCCCTTTAAAAGGGAGTATTGTAACTGAAGCTTGTGTTCCAGGCAATGTGATTTCTACTTCAAAATAATACCCTATGTATCATAAAACGTAACATGAACTTAATGTACTTTTGTTTCACAAATAACGGTTGATCATTATGATTGATGCCACTTGCTAGTATTTATTAAAATATAGTGTTACAAAACTCAATTTGTGTTGTTTCTTTCACAAATTGTGCACTAAATGCAGAAGATTGTCCTTTGTAAGGACTCGTCTTGTTACAGCTAGCGATTACTTATTTCGAAATATAAGTAAAAATTCCAAAAAGTGTGATTTTTTACTTTTCTTCCAAAAATTTGAGTATCTATTGGAGAATATCCCCCCCCTTTTTTATTAGTAATCGAAAAAGCAAAATTGAGAAACCCGTCCTAGAGAATACCGATTGCTATCGTAGAAGTTAAACCTTACCTTTTACGACTTTCGGGTATTTTTGGGGTATCTTGTCTAAAATTTGCCAAATTTTGCGAAAATTGAACATTAGAAAAACGTGTTTTTTTAGTAAAAAGTGACTTTTTTCACGCCATTCCATCTGGTCTCTTTTCTCAATAACTTATCTTTGAACCTTCAAAATGGAGGTATGTTGTGCAAGTGATGAAATTACATCTTTATGCACTATTGAATCACAACATTCCCTTTTTGTCTCTAACTCCAGAAATCAGAAGAACCTTGGGGAGTTTTCGTCTGGTCTTAAATTAGCAGCGCTTTGTTTACATTTTCAAATATTATTTTCGTTTTTCCAAGATGCGGATCGTGCAAAATATACATCAACACATCGCGAACTGCTCACATTACGCAGCAAAAATTCACCGCGGGACCTATGCTGCGCCTTGCGCCTGAAAAAAAAAAAAAAACGGCGTGAAATGTGTTAAATTCCCGCCGTTAAGACCATCTGGTTTTTTGTGACTTTAAAAATGGTCAAGTAGCTGTTTTAAATCGGCAAAATATACAGCTCAGGATTGTCTGGCAGGATACCATTTGTTTGGTATGATAGAAACACAGGTTGATGTTTAAAACGGTGCAAAAATCTAAAATTCGTTAAAACACAGCAACAAGGGTTAACAACTGGCCTTAATTGATAATTCGTAATTATTTTTATGGACCAGACACAGAGGGAGTTAATCTAAATCATAGTATCACCTCCGCATCTATGGGTCTTTCTGAAATTCTGATTGAACTACTCATGCTGAAGATATAGATAAATAGCCTATAATACTATCCCAAATGTGTGAATGTGATTCTTAAATTGTGGTCGTGACCTCATTGTAAAGGAGTGTCACTTCCCATCCCAGAATTATTTATTTGAAGGGACTATATTATACTTTATCCCGACAGAAGTAAGGAGTGATGTCATCACTTTCCGGTGGCTTTTTCGCGGTGCGTATTGCGCAACGGCCACATTTGTAAGCTCACTTATTACAGCTGCGCATGTTTTAACACTGCGGACAGTGTCCGGTGTCATATAATACATATAATGTCCCTGTGACTGCATTGTCCTATACGTACAGTGGAAATTTTTCGCGCTACATTAATTTTCGCGCTTTTTCGCGCGCTTCTGAGCTAGCGTGAATTCAAAAACCCTCGAAAATGTTTTATTTTGTGTGTAGGTCTATGTAGGATATCTGAAAAGAGCGAATTTAACAACAAGAGCAAAAATGTTAAAATCGCTGAACGCGAAAAATTACACTCCGCGAAATTATCACTTTTACAGTAGCTTCACACCTATTCCATTGAGTGCTGCATGCTCATTGTTTTCAGCACTGTCTCAATGGCATCGTCCTACAAGGTCACGGTTTATTCCGTACATGTTTGCTAGGTAGCTAGGACACTCTCTCATGGGGGCCACCCAGTTTCTTTAAAACACCGGGACTGGCGTGAAAGTAAATGACATCATATGCATGGCGGAGACAGTGAATGTACTCAGACCCTTTGCAAAAAAGGGGGGGGGCGGACCAGAGGGGGTGCTGATGCATTTGTCTGGGGGTAATTAGGGTTTTTCCTTCTCCAATAGACACTGTACAAACCGTCCTGCATTGGGGGGGGGGGCTGGCCCGGTGGGAAGAGGTTCTGTGTCAGGGCACTCTCGTCCCCATTCACCCTCGCTGGTTACGACACTGCTGGATGAACTAATAGTAATAGGGAGGCATTGTCAAATTAAATGTCAATGTTGCAAAACGACATGTGAGACCATAAACTGCATTAATTTTTAACCAGCCAGAATAAGTCATAAATTTGGCAATTCACTCCAACACCCCCATAGCGTTTTTTTTTTTTTTTTCTGGTACAGAAAACTTTACTATTTTAGCTTATTTTTTCTGAAACGGACACAGGTTAATTTTTAGAACTGTTAAGTAGAGCAGGAATGCAACATTGCACAGCACACCATTATTTTCACCCCCAGTTTCACACCATTATTGCATTGTTATTTTATCAAATTACAAGTTTTTTTGGGTTTGGGCCCGTGATAAAATACTCGACATCTATCTCCTAACGCAATATATAGAACTTCAGGAAATGGCGATCAGTTCCCCCAATACAAGACAGAGCTGGAAAATGCGTGGAAAACTGTGTGGTGATGTTAATTGACATCAACTGGGTGAGTAGTAGCTGTTCCAAGCACTGAAGATTTTTTATCTAGGTGCTACATGTATGGAAGTCAGGAAAGTAAAAAACATTCGTGATCAGATACGTAACTAATCCAGGCGTACGAGATGCTGATGAGCTTGTCGTCTGCGTACTAGGCTATTGCCGTGACGCATTGCAAGACTGGTGGAACACCTTTCCTCCGGTTGTTTAGACTGGAACTTCGTGGATTTATAATCCTTCTTCTGGTGACAGAACACAAATCTTGTTGATGCATTCAAACACCATAAGATCCACACAGCACTCAGGATAAGAACCTGAAATAAATACTAGTTCCCGGGCGCGGGGCTAGGGATGTGCTGTTTGGTGTGCTGCAGGAGTGTACCCGGAAGTGGGTATACGTGTATTTGTTGTGTTTACAATCGCGGCAATGTGTACTGTGTAGTTTAGGACCCTCCATGGTTTACTGTAAAAATACTACTTTAAATCACCCCAAAGTCAATCCACTCACCTTCAGAAAAGCCTCTTCTATCCAATGCACTTTAGAATACATTTTTGTTTTAAAATACTAAGTCAGACTAAATTAAAGGCCGACTCAGAGATTTCCTGAGGAGGGCGCCCTCAATTTCCAAAAAAATCGTGTTTTTTGCATGTACATAATGCTTGTCCATATACTAATCACTGTGTGAAATTGCTAAGCTTAAATCGAATTCCTTCATATAGAAACTCCCAACTTTGTTATAAAATTCCGGATCCGGAATTTTTGTTATACACAGTATCCTATGGGACATAATACTACACATAAATGTTTACTGCATCAAAACGAAAATTCCGATTCATCTCAAATTTTGGAATTGTGCATTTTAGGTTACTATCTTTAGTTCTAGCTGACTATTTTTCATTATTACACAAAAAAAATAATATTTCAAAATCTCTGAGTCAGACTTTAAGGCACTGAGTGATTTGCTAAATCAGAAACCAAAAAGATTATTAAAAAATTAGATTTTTGCGTGTCTGTGTACCCGGGGATGGCCGGGACTTGCACATAAAATGTAGCTTAAAAAATGACACTCCTGTCAAATCCGGCCAAGTTACCGCAGGGGCAGGGATGTATATTTGTCAAACCACCGCACAAGTCCCGGCCCCAGCTACCGCCAACCATGCGCGACTTTCTTGGTTTATTCCCCAGCCCCAACCATCCTGGCGTCAGATAGCATTCAGTGGCAATACATCAATGGCAGTTAGGACCCAGTCCTGCTAAGCATTACTTGATTGGCCTTATCTTATAGTAGTTTTATTCACCTACATATTTTACGGGCCCTCAGGCCTGTGAAGCCCGGGATCCTCGGTATCGCGTTCCCAAAAAAATCAGTTTAGAAAAAAAAATCAAGACAGGCAAAGCAGAAAAGAATCTGAAAAAAAAATACAAACTATTTGCAGGAGTCAGAGTATACTGCAACACATTTACATCAGAAAGGTTGATATTGAAAAAAAAGCTTTTCCCACAGCACTTTTCACCCAATATTTCATAAAAGTCGGAAAACAAAACTTTGGAGGCTAGGGCGGGTGGTAAACAACAAAGCGTGAACTCGATATGCCGAGGCAAGTAGAAGTTAATTAGGAGCCTCGTAGGGTTGGGCGGTATTACCCGACAAATGCGTGATTTGCAGACAAGTTTTGAACATTGTTTTTTAATTTTCAATGAGCGGGGATTTAATTGAGGATTTGGAAATGGTACCGGTCAAATTTACACAAAGCCCGTCAAAAACGTGTACAAAGCCCCACACCAATGTCCGGCTATTTTAATTGGTGATGCAATTCTAAATACTGGCACAAAGGTCATACAAACCCGGAACATCTTCTATTTTAGGCACCAAAAAAATTACAGAAAATCATGACTAATAATGAAATATTTTGTTTGTAGACCGGCTCCCCGGGTACTGTTTTCCTATTTTTGGGGCTGGGACATGAATTGACAAGTGCATAATAAGTATGTAGCGATATCTTAAAGGTGCAACGAGAGATGTTGAGACACCAGATATTGTTTATAAGACTTTAATTCAGATGGATTAGACACTATCTTGCATTTGCGCTACAGAAAAGGTCTTACAAAAGGGAGAGACAGGAAAAAAAAAAAGGTTGATTTTGATTTGCTTATATTTCAAGATAAAACACAGGCGGAATTTGTAGTGTAAGTAATTAGGAAATTTTGCAATTTTGTACCAAGGAAACATTTCTCAGCTTAATCCTTTCAGATGTGGACATTTTTGATGGAAAGCTTACATCAGGCAAAATCATTACTTTCGATTTTTTAGGGACACCTAATATTGAAATCCTCGTTGCACCTTTACCATGCCCGACACTTGGCTAAGACCAGACAACCTACTAAGGACAAAATCGGATATTTTTTAGTCATTACTGTCCGTACTGACCTTACTACTACAACACCTACGTGAATGGATATCTTTGAATACTGCCATTTTCCGTTTATGTCACTTCTTCAGTTGGAAAAGTAACTTTTCTGAGATTGTCCACAGACCTTCCTTTTAAGCTATCTGCAAATTTTCAATATTGATGACTCTTTCGGAAAAAATCCCTGATAGTGTCTTTAAATAGTCCTTGAAGTAAAGTTATGTGTCGTTGGACCCCAACCCCCCCCCCCCCCAACAAAAAAAATTACCCCCCGGAAGCAGTACATATTTATGTCGGAGGAAAGGCTGTATTTTTCTCATTGGTCCTGAAATTTGAGCCTTCAAATCCTATTTCATTCCCCAAGAATAACAAAAAAAGCAGCCGTTTTAAAGGTATAGCACAGTATTGAATAGGGTCTTTGCCATGCATTATTGCTTCTACCATCAAAACCGCAAGTTTGTTTTTCCACGGTACTTGATGGGATTATGTGCCAGGCCAGGCGCTCATATCAATTAGAGAACACCAATCATGGGGATTTATGCGGGTGCATCCAGTCCATGTTTAAATAATTATTTGCAGCTCCCTTCTTGTTGAGCACTTTACTGTAAATGATTTAACTTACTTGGGATTTACATTTGAAAACCACTGAAAAACTGTGTAGCTAATCTTCATTACTCTTTTACATTCATATTTTCAGGGGCAGTGTTTGGTTATGAGGGCAATCATTTGACTGAAAGTTGTAAACCAGTAGGTAATGTAACTCTCATTCCTAATAATCAGAATAGGTCAGGTCCAGCCTTAGATTATGTCATTTTTTCCTATTCACTCAATTCAGGCCAAGAAAGAAATGTTTTGCTTCAGCTTCCCACGTGCATAGGTGTACAAAATCATGTGTTCCCGCATTTATTTCATTTTTAGAGTTTTTTTAAAGAGATTTATTTTTTTGAACTGAGACAACGTCCTGGCACAAACTCTTTTTTTTTTCCTGGCACTATACCTCCTGCTTCAAAAGCCATGGGGAGAATAATGTGATTTCATTTCCTTCTGTAGTGTGTGTCTGTGTTTCCATTTTTGGTGGTCGCCTGCCTATTCAGGAAGACACATAGGGATCCCTTTGTCCCCTGTAGTCTGTTGTTGATGTCTGTTGTTGTTTTGAACAAGGTTAACATTTGCTTGTAAGATCCGCATACTTGATGGATTGAAACCAACTTCAAGCGATATGCAACATGGGAATCCCGCATTTGCTGATGAGTTCAAGGTCACATACCAAGGTCAAAGGTCATGTGAGGTCAAGTTGTAATAGGGCTGAAAATGTAAAATTGACCTAAATTGTAAAGTTAAGTTCAATTGGAACCAAACTTGGATCAAAGGTGCCACCATTGGGTCCCTCATTTGTTAATGAGGTCAAAGTCACATTCCAATGTCAAAGGTCAAATGAACCTATCATTACAAACCCCGCGGGCAGGCGACACCATGCTGTCCGGGAACGATGTTTTGGTTAGGTTAAAGGGCCATGGCCGATCAGTAACCTAACCCGCATGCTGTATATTGTGAGGAATTACCACAGTCACAATATACCACAACTTTCATCATACTTGCACTTCCATAGACCACAAACAACCACAAAATTTGATTGTGGTAGATGCTTATTTAGATAAATCATAACTGTACCAAATTGTGAGTAACTCAATCATATACCACCATATAATAAACAACAAGAAGCTGCACCATAGGCACAATGTGGGCTGCCAAGAAAATTGGCGGGCCCATGGAGACCTTGGGTTATAGGCTACATGGCAACGGCTTAGTTTCTGGTTGAGGCTGACTAAAAATGGTGCACTGTACCAGATCTCAATGTCCAAATCTGATGAAACTTGCTATGTGGGTAGTTTTGCAATTCCCACTGCACTGTCCATCCTGTTGGTGATATTAATGAGCTCATTTGCATATTTGCTCCCTACCCATTTTCTCCCTGCAAGGGGGGATCTTTTTTGGCCTTAGTTGTGTTCTACCCATTTTCTTTTGCATAGAATACCCTGTGTGGAAAATCAATGTTCCCTTAATCTCCCACAATGAAAGGCTAAGAAATTCTTATATTCATTCACTCACTCACTCATTTTCAACACTCCTTTTTTCCAAAATATCATGAAATACAAAATTTCAAACCGAATTGCCTTGAGAAATTGTTTTCAATGTTCAAAAAAAACCAGGTGTTTGTTACAAAAACCAAAAAAAAAAAATTACCAACTAAACAAAGTAATTTTTCTCAGATAGTTAAAGGTGCGACGAGAGATTTTTGAGGCCCCCAAATATGGTGTTTTTAGAATAATATTAATTTCATATAGTAATCAGACACCCAATAGATTTCCTACCTTGATATTTGGCTACAGAAATGTCTTAAAAGAGATAAATGGTGATTTGATTTGCTTATATTTCAATATAAAACATAGGCTGGAATTTCGTATTTGCTCCTATAACAAATTAGAATTTCACAATTTTTGTACTTTACCAAGCAACATTCTTGCTTAATCCTTCAAATGGGATATTTTGATGGAAAGCTTTACATCAGGGCAAAAATCAATACTAACAATTTTTTTTAAAAGGACACCTGAATGTGAATCTCTTTGTTGCACCTTTAAAGGTGGGTGACCCCGAAACAAACTCACCCACCTTACGTCCATCAAATGTTTTGAGATTTGTATCAGAATAAAGTCATATTTTTGGTCTCCCCCGCCAACTTTTGTTGGGAGGGGACTATAGAAATGCTCTGCGTCCGTGTGTGCGTCCCACTCGATATCTTTGTAACTAAGCCAAGTGTGGGTGTCCATATTCGCAACATAGATGCATCTCGAGGAGGCGCTGGGTGGGATCCAAAGTGGGTCATGTGTCATGGGTCACCAAATCGCTCAAATGAAGTACCAAAAATATGGTCAAAATATGGCTAAATTGCTATAAACGAGGGTGCGTCCCACACCATATCTTTGGAACTAAGCAAGTGTGGGTGTCCAATTTCGCAACATAGATGCATCCTCGAGTAGCGCTGGTGGGATCCAAAGTGGGTCCTTGTCATGGGTCAAAGGTCAAATGAGGTCAAAATATGGTCAAAATAAGGCTAACTTGCTATAATTAACCTTGTCAACACGATATTTTTTATCTAAGCAAGTGTGGGTGTCCATCTGTGCACCATGGTGTAACTTAAAGACACTATCAGTGATTTGCTAATCATCAAATCGAAAAATCAATCAAAAATTAGATTTCACATTTCAGGTACAAGTCGGTATCCTAAATCCCTGCAAATGATAGGACCAGAGCAACCTAATAAGGACAGAATCGGAGGATTTAGTCATTACTGTCCCGAACGGACACTACTCCAACAACGAATTGAAATGGGAATCGTATCTTGGAAAACTACCGTTTTCTTCCTTTTCTTTCAATTCTACCGCTGGAAAAGGTAACTTATAGAATTCTACAGACTTATCATTCAGTTTGAACTATTCCTGCAAATTTTCAAATATTTTTCAAATCACTGATAGTGTCCTTTAAGTAGGCGGTGGATGATGTCGGAGATTGGTCCTGTGCCATGGGTCAAAGGTCAATGAATGGTCAAAAATTGCATTAATCTTGTCCAATTGTGGTAGGATGATGAAACTTGGTGGGTGTGCTGCAACATCGGTGCCAAAAATTTTGAAGCTCATTTCAAGGTCATATGAGATCAGTCAAGGTAAATCCCTAAACATGTTGTATGGATATGAATCTTGGTGGGTGTGCTCAGCATTCGGTGCCAACAATTTTGAAGGTCCTTTCAAGTCAATGGGGTCATTCCAAGGTCAAATCCCTACACATGTGGTAGAATGATAAACTTTGGTGGGTGTGCTCAACCTTCGTCCAAAAATTTTGAAGGTCTTTCCAAGTTTCATATGAGTCATTCAAGGTCAAATCCCTACCCATTCGTAGGAGAGGAAACTTGGTGGGTGTGCTCAACATTCGATGGTGCCAAAAATTTTGAAGGTTCATTCAAGGTCATATGTGGTCATTCAAGGTCAAATCCCTAAACTGTGGGAGAGTGATGAACCTTGGTGGGTGTGCTCAACATTCGTGCAAAAAAATTTTGAAGGTCTTTCAAGCATATGAAGGTCATTCAAGTCAAATCCCTAAATATGTGGTAGGATGATTGAACTTGATGGGTGCGGTCAACATTCGTTGCCAACAATTGAAGGTCATTTAAAAGTCATATGGGGTCATTCAAGGGCAATCCCCTAACACATGTGGTCGATGATAAAGCCTGGTGGGTGTGCTCACATTCCGGTGCAAAAAAATTTTGAAGGTCATTTCAGGTCATGTGGGGTCATTACAATGTCAATCCCTAAACATGTGGTAGAATGATAAAACGTGGTGGGTGTGCTCAATATTCGGTGCAAATAATTTGAAGGTCATTTCAAGGTCATATGAGGTCATCAAAGGTCAAATCCCTAAACATTTAGTAGGATGATGAAAGCTTGGTGGGTGTGGCCAACATTCGGTGCCAAAAATTTTGGAAGGTCATTTCAAGGTCATATGGGGTCATTCCGGTCAAATCCCTAACATGTGGTAAGAGTGATAAAACTTGGTGGTGGTGTCTCAACCTTCGGTGCAAAAAATTTTGAAGGTCATTTCAACGTCCTTGAGGTCATTCAAGGTCAAGTCCCTAACCCTGTGGTAAGATGATGAAACTTGGTGGTGTGATCAACATTCGGTGCAAAAATTTTGAGGTCATTTCAGGTCATATGGGGTCATTGAAGGTTCAAATCCCTAAACATGTGGTAGAATGATAAAGCTTGGTGGGTGTGCTCAACTTCGGGCAAAAAATTTTGAAGGTCATTTCAAGGTCATGTTTGGGTCATCACAAGTCAATCCCTAAACCTGTGGTAGGATGATGTAACTCTTGGGTGCGTCACATTCAATGCTGAAAATTTTTAAGGTGAATTTCAAAGAGCACGCAGGGCCATCCAAGGTCCAATCACTATGTATGGTTGTATGGTCATGAAATCAAGTGGGCACAGTCAACATTGATGCCAATTTTTTGTCAAGGTCTTTCTGGATCATCTGGTGGTCACTGGAGGTCAAATCACTGCAAATCGTTGTATGGTCATGAGACTTGGATTTTGAAGGTCATTTCAATCAATGTTCATGTGGGACATCCGAGGTCAAACAACTACCAAGTGTCTATTGTCATAAACTTGTAGATGTAGTCAAACATTTGATACCAGTTTTTTTTCAAGGTCATCTGGGGTCATCCAGGTAATTGAAACTGCTATGGTAGAGCCTCTCTGGTTTCCATCACAAGCCCCCTTTGATCTTTAAGTTTGGCGCTTTCCTCCTTAACTCTACCGCGACGAGCGGGGGACCTTTGTGGTTCGAGAACCGCCTTGTTTCTCATTATCCCCAGTAAAATTGTTAGTACCCAGGGAATTTCATAGTGATGTTAATTGGTTTGGGAACAAAAAAATTTCGCAAATGTGGTCGACCACACCTAACTACCCCACACTCTCCTATGCCACTTTAACACATATTTTTGGCTTAGGGCCTTCCCTCCCTTTCTAGAAAAAATTATTACTTAAAAATTAGTGATTGCTTATAAATAAAGAAAACATTTAAGATGTCAACCAAGCTCTTAAATTTGGGATATTGCTCTGAAGTTTATTAGACCCACGAAGTACTTCGTTGGTCTATAGTACTGGTTTTTTGAAGCCAATGGTTTTCTTACTGCATGTTTATCTTATTCGTATTGTCTTGAAATTTCGCATATGTGTGTTTGGATGCGGGGAAAATATTCAGGCGTTTTCGTTGGCGACAATAAGGGTGTGAAAGCCAAGTTTAGGGTCCTAACACAAACTTGGTTGAATTTGGTTCGTGACTTGTCATACAGCCCTTTTGGATGATGTGCATTGTAATGGCCATGAAGTTAGTTGGGAATCACGCAAAAGTCAATCACAGTAAGCCTCTGGCAACCTTCCCACTTGTTCAACAGGGTCACTTGTAGCCTTGATGCTTATACGGTCATTTTCAAATCAGTGGTGTAATTTTGTACCCTTGGGGTCAAAATTTAGAAGTACTTTTTATTTGTTATTTTCACTAAAAAAGTACTCACAAACTGGATCAAATTTGCGTTTATTACTGTTTTGGAGCTAATCATTTGAAAATATGTGAATCGTGGAATATGGGCATATTGGGTAAATTTTGAGCAAAAAAAAATCATTTTTTTGTTGAAAATCCATTTTTCCAAAATTGTAACATAATTTGCAGCAAAAGAGATACTATTTAAGTCAAAAAAGTCATCTGTAGTTCACAATTTACAATGCTTTGACTAGTCCTTGGTTGAATTCATAAATATTGGAAGGGAAGAGCAAATTTTGATGGAAAATCTCCTATCAACTCACAATTTTAATTTTTAAATATGTTTTCATGAGCCCAATCCACATAATGCTCCCTGTTCTAAATCTCTTCAATGATGGTACTTCCTGACACAAATTGCAGAGGAAAAAAATCTGTAATCTTAAAAAAGTTTGAATTTTACACTGTGCAAGTCGTTTCGGACAGTGACAGTTAACATTGTTAACAGGTTTCGGAAGTGGACAAGCTGTTACCTGGCTTTTGTTGAGTAATAATTGAGAACTGACTCTATTGCATTGCAACAACCTAATTATCTAATTCTAATTCATAAGGAGATACAAATAGACTTCGGCAAGGTGTCAAAACAAACAAAACTTCTAAGGTGAAATATACTGTATAATTAATATTATCTATGTTGCAGGGAAAATAACCTGTGTTGTAAAAAAAATACAATCCACGTGAGACTCCTTGTGCCAAAGGTCTCTTCCCCAATATGTTACTCCTGCAAACAAAATTACTCTTTTTTTAAGAAGATTCATGTCTAAAATTCTTAGAAACTTGGCACATATACACAGCTGTTTTTTTTGTTTGGAGGGGTACAAAAGGATTTACAAATTGTTTTCATGAACTGTGTTGATTATAACAAAAACAGAAGCTGGGTTATAATTTTGCATTTTAAACAGCGTATTCATTCTAGTTTACAAGAGGAAGAATTCCTTAGGTTGACCAAAAAAAGCATGCAGGACACTTGGATTACACAGAGGTTGCAGGCCAAACAATCGAGCACTTGACAAGCTGTAATACCCTAAAATAAGCCAAAATCAGTTGGTGTGACTACTTCTCGAGCATGTTAATAACAACATCAATTGGCATAAAATAAAACAAAAAACATAAACTTTGTGTGGGTGTATTACAGGCCAGGAGTTTTGTGAAAAATATCATTTTGGAGGGCCATGATTGTGAAAAAAAGATAATTTTGGAGGCAACATTTTAACACAAAGGAGAAAGGTTGATGATTATCTAAGAGAACCATTACAACTTAATATTTGTCATATTTTACAGATGTATTTGTTCCATTGCAAGCTCCATTTCATTAATGTTTTCAATTTATGATTTCCATTTTTTAGTCTTTATGTAACTCAATAGCCATGAGTACAATTTCATCAGAAAGTTGTTTTTAAAAGATGTGATGTCGTTGATACAGTGTAACAAAATAAAAAAAAAAAAATGCTGCACAGGGTCCTTCCATGCAAAAAACAGGGAGTGAGTTCACCATCTTTGATTTTGCTTTTTCACATTTTTGCCAGGATTAGCTTTCTGATGTCCAAGGTCACAAGAGTCACAAAACAATCATCTCTATTCTTATAGCAGCCTGTCGAAGTTGATGACTGAGCAAAATTCAGGTCATTTTGCGTTGACATCAAAACAATTAATGCCAAAATCCAGCGCATACCTGCTTCATTTGTTGATACATGGCCACTCCCATTGATCAAGTGATTATGTTTTACCTTTTAACTAAAGCTTCAGGTGATCCCTTTAATTTTTCTAGGGCTCACTAGCAATGAATTATTTCTGCTGAAGAGTTTTTAAGTGCTCTGCAGGATTGTATGACCAGAGAAAAAATGATGCCCTCTCAAGGTTGGGAACCCTTAAAGTTATCAACTAAAATTACCTCCTCCCCCAACTTTTGTGTTTGATTGACTTTGGTATTTCTAATTCTTATTGCATCTGATAAGTACCCTTAGTTATTTAAATAATTTGCCATTGTTTCAATGCATTTTTCCTTCCCGTCTTTATATTAAACGGGCTAGGTCAAATACTACATGTTCATAAAAAGATGATTATGCCTCCGCATTATATAAGCATATACTTTTGAACTTTATAGTGCATGGGGATGCTAACCAGACCTATCACTGTAATTTTGTTTTGAAAAAGAAGTTTTTGACATTTTAGTCCTAATAACATATAGTATATGATAGGTATATGACCCATTGTCATACATGCATATTTGGCATTTATATAGCGCCATTTACATTTAGACCACGGCGCTGTATGCAACTTCAAATACAATGATACAGGGCAACAATACTACATGTCATACTGTTTGTAAATAAAGTTATTGGCAATCATAGGTGGAGCAAAAATACAATACAATTTAAGCATTTTTATAATCACTGTAAAGTCTAAGATACACATGTCAATTTAGTGTAAAGTATACTTCACTGATGGAAAAAAAACCCAAAATCAGTCTCTTTCATAGCTCCTGGTGGTGACCTAGCAGTTTCAGGTTATTTTTTATACTGACTTCTTTTTTATTCAGGGCACCCACCTTACTTAAGGGAACCTAACTTTATGGAGGGCATAAAAATTTGGATTTCTATTTCCTTTCCTGTATGTTGAGCACAAACATGCAATTATACATTTAGAGCATGTAGAGACCCTTCAGCAGCATGGATCACTATTTTCTGTGGGTGTCCCAAAAATGATTTACATAGTATTTCACATGAGGGGCTTTCTTTTCTACAATCAAATTGTTGGGATTTCTCCACTTGCACTAGCTGGTCAACCTGTACAGACCTGTGCAGTACAAAGTCCTTAACTGATTTACTGCAAGCAACCACTTAAAATAGTAAAGTTTTTTCAGTTTGTGGTCAACTGGGAAATGGTTAATAATCTAACACATTTAATATGAAACAAGCAACAAAACAAAATTACAACATTAAGATCATCCAATTACATACGTTTACTATAATTACCTCATGCAGTAACACTAAGGTCTCTGGTACATGCATTATGCATCCGTCCTTTCAATTTTAGGGTAATTTGAGTGACTTTTTTACACCTGGTCACCATTTTTTTTTTTGCCTGTAATCATAATTAGGCTCCAGCAGTAATTTCATAAAAGTTAAGCATTCTTCTCAAGAGTCAACAATTGGATCAATCTCAAAAGTACGGTCAAAAACATTAAAGCAACATAATATCACAACCTTAAAGGTCTAGGGCATTTACCATTTATATAATGGGGGTCAGTGAAATTAATGCACCGGCCCTGCAGGAAATACATTTGAGTATTTTAAGACCCTACAACAGCACAGTGGTCCCTGCCATGTGTGCCCCTGCAAATGGGAAATTTAAAATATTTCACGTACAAAGAGAATTTTAAAGGAAAAATGTCAAAGTTATTCCTGTTTCTCAGTTTACACACCATGGGTAAAAGCCCTGTGCTGATGTAGTTGCTTAAGAAGTTACATTTTGTTAAATGATACTTTTGTTTTATTGTGCAAATTCAAATGACTGAATTTTGCTCAGATTGTGAAACTTTGATAAACCATTCGTGATACCGAATGGAATATAAGGTTTTCTGTTGTGATCTCAGCTTAGAATTTAATCCCCAAGCAAGACATGGCAAAACTCCAATACGTATGGTGAACTAGTTTTGCATGGGAATGAACCCTGCAGAGTAGTGCTAATTAGTTCTAACAACAAATTTGTTGGTGTTAAAACTTGTTACTTTGAATAATTATGGGCCACACAAGCTAAGAAGGCCTTGCAATAATGGTGTATATATACGCATGGTTAACAAAAAAAGGTCACCTCCGAACCAACAATGATTAGATTAGGTTATTTTCTCTAAACATGCACACATGTTTTTTTGGGTCCACTCATATACCTATTTTTGTTATCTTAAGGATTTAAGGAAATATTATTTTAGTTCACAACAAACATTCAGGCACAGTACTGTCACAAAGACGTTTGTGTCTGGCATTCCCCTATTCAAATGGCACAAAAAGTAACAATAAACACGAATACACGGGTAATTAGTCAATTTATCAATTCTGTAATGTTCATAAATCATTTTTAAAATCATTTGAATATGTTTCTTTCCAGTAAACAATCACCAGTCAAACACAGTAGCCTCCAGCTCCCAAAAATGAGCAATTTACATTGTTAACAAAATATGTCACTTCCGAGACAAAATTATTGCAGTTCAGAAATTTTAAAGTTGGACTTGTGCAGCACCTTGGTGAGTGTCATCCTATCAGATGAGCAGTCACTACTAATCACTATCAACATAGATATCCGCAGCAAGAGATTTTTTATATTAAGCAAGTAAAGCTGAGATGTTTAACTTAACGTTTTCGGAAGTGACCAATGTGTTTTCGGAGTGAAGGTGGTAACGGAAGGTATGAGTGTTGGTATAATTTGAATATGTTTGTGTATTTTTACAACTTTATTCAAGTAAGATGTTAAGGCATGTTCAACAGTTAAAGAAGTTCAACTGAACTGTGCCATTGTATCTCTTTAAAAATAACAAACTATCAGTTCATTGTTGCGTAATGACAAAAGAATGTTTTAACGTAAAAGTTCCATTGAATTTTGAAATTGCGCACAAAATCTAAAAGAGGCGAAGGATCAATTCTTTTGCACTAAATGCAAGTCATACTGGTAGATGTTGCATACCTAACACCAAAAACAGAGAGAATTCTTATTAATAATAAGGAGTAATGCTTGTTATAATAAGTCATCATTTGTTACAACGGAAAATTGTCACCTCCGAAACGCTGAATTGCAACGACCTGCCTGTCTCCGAAATGAAAGCATTCTATTCTGTTTCTTCATTGATCACTAGCTATCCTTGAGAAAAACTTAATTCTCAAATTGAGCTGATCCCGATCTTTGCAGTTTTGTGTTATTAGCAATTGGCTCGTTTCCCACAGTCCCATAGGCTACTGTGGTCTGTAATTTCTGTCCATTTTACGACAGAAATACAAAATTGTGAATTTCTTAACGATATGACCGAATTGCAGTTAAGATTTAGGCACACCAGGATTACTAAGTCTAATGGTTCAGATATAAAAATCTCACATTTTTAGGTAAGTTGGGGGGGACAGGCGTTGGATCATGAAATGCCCCTTTAACTTATTGAACAATGTTTAACATTATTAACCCTTTGGCCAGTCAGATAGTATATTAATATCCTCTTACCCCAGTAAAAAAAAAATCATTTCTTGCGCAATTTAAAAGAACCTGTCTGGATTTTCCCCTGGATCCACCAGGGGGGGTAGGACATGCCAACCAACATCAACAGCAAATTCAAAATGGCATCAACTTCCGGTGCTAGTCCTTTTCAAGCATTAACGGTATGTGGGCGCTATTACGCATAATCGAACCCCGGTTACACCACCGACTTGACTAAGACTAGGCCTGGTCACGAATATAAATCTAAATGAACGTTTATTGGAAATTACACCTATTTTTGCAGGCGGGGTTTTAATCCACTAACCCCGACGGATTTTGAAGTCACTAATTTTTTTCTTTTTTTGATTTTTTCTCAATGACATAACTAAGATCTTTTTTTGAACAAAGGTTTAAAAGATGGTTGTTTTAATGCCACTGGAACCGAGGACTTGCCATAGTAATGCACTAGCAGTTCCCCCAAATGACCGTTTGGAAATCCCCATGCCAAAATCGAGCAGATAGTGTCCCTACCCCCTGCTGATCCCTAACCTTTCCTGGTGTTTGTGTGTGTGTGGTGTATGTTGTGTGTGGTGCGTGTGTTGTGTGTGTGCGGTTGCAGGCGTGCTTGCATGCGTTCGTGCATGCGTGTGTGTCTGTGTATGTGTGTCATGTCTGTATGCCTGTCTGTGCCCGTCTCTCTGGCGTCATGTTTTGTATGTGTGTGTCCTACATGTGTGTGTTATAAACAAATGTCAAAAATAGTAATTAACATTCTTTGAAGCAATGTTTAAAGTATTCACACTTGCTCAAAGCAAGACAAAGAACATCAATTTGTAGTGTACCTTGTACATACGTGTACGGGTGTGTGCAGCGGTGTGGAAGTATTTTACCCACGGTGTAGTTTGTGAATTATTTTTCTCCCTCATTTGAGGAAGGGGGCACCCCCGGGGGCACTGACAATTTGGAAGAGGTACGGGTATGTAAGAGCCCCTTAAGACCCCTTTTCGCATCTCAGTCCCCGTTCCCAAGACCCCCAGTTGAAGCATAAGTCAGTTCTTAAAGGTCCCTTTTTCAGAAATTTTTGCCTCATAAGCCAATTTTTGCCAAATTTTCAGCGCCGCAAGCCTGCAATTTCCTCCTCAAAAGTTCAGTTACGCAAGCCCCTACTTTCGGAGACAAAGTCCGTTCCCAACCCCCCAATTCGGAAATCGGGGCCGCACATCCCTACCCGAAAATAAGTTGGGTGTCCCCCCCTCCCCCTGGATGCACCCTCAAAGGGTTAAGTTTAGAACTTGAATTAAAAGGCATTAAAGTTAATGCCAATAACTCATTCCCAATAATCCAAGCCCCATATGTCAACAGCATTGTGAATTTCCAAATATTTTCTGAAAAAAATTGATTTTTTTAATGGGAATGGATATTCGCATCATTTGAGAAGAGCGCCCTCAAGGGGTTAAGCTTACAAATTAAGGTGCAATATGCGGTTTTAATTAATGGAGTTCGATGATTTGTTTTTAGAGGTTTTTTTTGTGTTTGGTTGAAATATGGATGAAGTTCATCAATGAATTGTTTTTAGATTTTTAAAAAAAACCAAAAAACGTTTTTTGAAAAAAAAATTTTTGAAAATTTTTTTTATGGGAATGTTTTTGCTCAATTTGAGGGAAAAACAACCTCAAATTGACTAAGGGGCAATTCAATTTTCAAAAGTTATGGAGTTCATTGATGAGTGTGTTTTTAGGGTGTTTTTGCTGTTTGGCGAGTTATAGGATTGAGTTCATTGTGAGTTATGTTCTTAGAGTTATTTTGGTGATTAGGAATGAAGTTCATCACGAGTTATGTTTCCGACTTTTTAGAGTTATTTGTTGCAGTTTAGAGTTCATCGATGATTAGGTTGTTAAGTTTTGTGATGTTTTGGTTATTATAAATGGAGCCCGGCAATGATTTTAAAAGCGTTATTTGTTAGTGGAGGTATGAATGGAGTTTCCTTGATGATTATGTTCTTAAGTTTAGTTTTGGGTGAGTTATGTAGTTCATCGATGAGTCGGGTTAAGTTTTTTGAGATGTTTTTTGGGTGCGTTTATAAATTGAGCCCATCCAAATAGAGTTTTAGTAGAGGTTATTTTTAGTGAGGTATGAATGTGGAGTTCATGATAAGTTATGTTGTTAAAGTCATTTGGGTTGAGTTATGGATGGATTCATCACCACTGTTAGAATGTTTAGTTTTTTTGGTGAGTTTGTGTGATTATTGATGAGTTATGTTTTTGAGGGTTTTTTTTTTTGTTTTGGTGCTTTATGGATGAGTTCACCAATGATGAGTCGTTTTTAGAGTTCTCTGTTTGTGAGATATGGATAAGAGTTCATTGTGAGTGATGTGTTTAGATTTTGGTGGTTGCGAAAGCCGGGTGACGGCCTTGTATCTATTAAAAAGGCCATTATTTTACCTTTTTAAAGGGCAATTCCATTAATCAATTTACCAATTAATTCTCCATTGACCAAGAAAGGCCATTCAGGCCATTTCTTCGAGTTACAATTAATGGCTATTCCTCCATTTGCCAAAGGGGCCATTCCATCATTTCCCTTGAAAGTGGCAATGCAATTTTATATTTAAAATTAAAGTGCCATTCCTTCATTTACCAATGAAAGAGACATTCCTCAATTTACTAAATAATTAAAAGGCTATTCCATTTTTACCCAATAACCGGCCATTCCTCAAATTACCAGTTAAAGGGCCATTCCCAATTAAGGGGCATATAAATGATTTTCGGAAAATGGTTAGATTATAATGGCATAAAGAGGCATGTAATTTTCAAAAAAAATTACAGGAATGTATTTGTTTTTGCACATTTGAAGAAGAGCACCGCCGGGTTCATGTTGAACTCAAATACTTTTGTTACTACACTCCATTTTCTATTTTGCCAAAGCCGATTAATTTTTTTATGTCATCTTGAATCTTTTGTTTCAAAACTGTCCCTGCCCACCAATAACTTGTCTTAGGTGTCTCATGCATTGCTTCTCCAAGAATCATTCCAGTCCCACCATACACGTGGGCGTATGCTCAGTGATGCTCTCTTTCTTTATAAGAAGTTAAGGTCCATTTGCCCAGGGCTGTAAAAATGCAAAATTTCCTGGGAATATGATCAAAATTTCGCCTCTAAGTAGCAATTTCCCCCAAGATTTTCAAAATTCCCTTTAATTCTAATGTATTTCTTTCTTTTATTTTAGGTAAAAAATTTCCTCCAATAGCAAGATTTCCCGGAAGACATTCCCAAATTTCCCACTTTTTCCAGGCATTCCCTTGCCCAATCGCTAATAGCCCTGTCCCCAGGGACCCCAGATTTGCTGAATGGTCAAAATTTTGATATCCGAATAAAGCTATATTTTCCGCTCATGTACCCTGTGAAATCTTAGCTAAGGATGTTTGGTTTGGATTATGATCAAAAATGTGCCCCTTTTTTGGTCGACCAATTTAATTTTACACAGTACTCTATGGCGGTTTACAAAATCACGTTTTTTTATCTCTCAAATTCCAAATGGGGTTGAAATTTCGGCTCGGCGCCGAAACTTTACAGATGGTTTTGGGGTGAAGGCCAGTCTATCAAGATGAAAAAATTATAGACTTAAATCGGGGCCTCCCCCTTTAAAAGAACCAAGTTTCAACAAATTGGTTGAGGTCACATTGATTTTAATATTGATTACATCGTGGAGCCTCACTAGGATGTGCGCCCCCGCTATCCAAGTATACCAATTACGACCCTTTGAGACCTTGACCCCAAAATGACCCCTAACACAGGCGAAGCCTCTACCACCACCATACCAAATCACATCATAGCGTGGAAGAGCACTAGCCCAAAAGTTACCCCCCTTTAATGACCCCTTTGCAGTGGCGTAACCAAGTGGCAGGGAGCTGCCCCCCCCCCCCGTGTGAAATCTGCCCCCCCAAACATTAGTGAGTTTCTGCACATTTGGTCAAGTTACATAACCACATAGGCCTATTATAGTATACTAACAAATTGTAATATAGTGCTATTTGGCTTGTAGTAAGAGCCGCATAAGGACAAAGACGCATTGTGGCCGTTTTACGCAAGCACGGGTATGGTACAGTAAGTTGTAATTTGGTGCCCCTGAATGCTTGTCCCCCCCCCCCCCCTTGATGTGTGTGCCCCCTCTGCCCCTACCGAAATCGTGACCACAACCTGGACAATCATAGCTCTAATATACCCATGCCAAAATTCATATCCGTACTTTTGAAGGACGGCGAAACGCATAGCCCGACAAACACACAAACCCCACAAAGGTTGATTTTTGTTGTTTAGTAATGTGATTTTTTAATCCATCAATTCATGATTGAATGATTATTGTCATCGAGAGCGGCGTGTTTTAATATGTCGGCCTCTTATTTTGCGAAACTAGTCCGGTGCCGTTTTAATGGTCCGTTTTCCCCCCCAAAATTCGGCAAATGGTTCTGGAGGTAGTGGGCGTTTCGCCGTAGGTTTTATTTTTTGGAATTTTATGGACGGAGGCAATTGGGGTGACTTTTGTATCTGTTTGTTGTCAAGTTTGGACACATCATCTGATCCATGCTTTGTCGTCTTTCTTACTGAATTATGTGTTTAATGTGTGCAACCTATTAGCCATTCTAGTGGGGTTCTTCGGGGCGAAAATGAAATGGTGATCGTGTTACCAACTTACCATATCTACCAAGGGCTTCCAGGGACTGAGTCAAACACAAGTGCGAGTTCAATTTGACTTGAGTAGATTAGTGTAAACAAATTTTCCCTGGATAAGGTCGCCTGACTATTATATAGATGACACAAAATAAGTTGTTTTACTGTAGATCATACTTCAGTTATATTCCTAACTCTGGGTATTTTGCAAACCAAGTCTCAAAGAGAATTTTCAGTAAACAAAAGTATAATTTGATACTTAAGTAAAGCAAAACTTCAAAGAGTAAGTCCGTACCTTAGCACATTTGGTATCGGTGTATCGTCCTTTGTCAGAAGGCAAGCCTTGTTCCCATTATGTCATTTAATAACTTGACTATGCATAAGTGGTTTATGTATAGGATGGGTGAAAAGTTTGGTTGTTGGTTGTTGGTTTTCGACGGCAAAGTTTAGAAGTTTTTAGTTTATACGTGAGAAACCTTATCCTGGTTGTCATTATTAAGTTTTTGTGGCTGTTTTGATACAATGGACATTGCTTCGACAATGTATAACCATCTGCCCCAGCGTGGCTGTTCCGTCTAACCGATGAACACGACGTTGACCGTTTTAGGCCCTTGAAACTGTTGAAAAAACCAGTTTGAATTTATAAGTGTCCCTTGAATTGAAGGCACTTTAATATCTTAGGTTTTCTAGATATAATATCGATCCCTATAAATAATGATAAACAAAAGTTAAACTGTTGAAACAGTTCTGGAATTTATAATTGGTCCTTGAAAGTTGAAGGCATTTAATATATTAGGTTTTCTCCGATATAATATTCGATCCTATAAATTATTAAACAAAGAGGTATATTCACGTGCGACAAGTCGGTGGTCATACGTCGGACACAATTTTTAATAACCTTACACTGCGATACTATATACTATTGCGAGTTGGGACGACAAACACGCTTGCCTTACTTTGGACGGGTTTTAGATATTTGTGTCGACGGTGCTTCACTACATTATTGGCCTTACATTCGACTTTTACCTTTTAATATCCCGCTTCGTTGAAAAGCGGAAATGTTTGAAATAAGTGGCAGTAAGCATTTCAATACTAAGTGGAAATCTTGATCACATCTCCAGAAATTAAATTACATTTGATACTAGTAAATATCCTAAAAAAAATTGTTCAACAAGAGTCCGCGAAATTTGTCAATAATAATCCCCTATTTTTGATAAGGAATTCCCTCAAAGTGGCCTGAAACTACGAAAATTATAGAGAATTAAAAAAAAAACCGTAAAACTCCGCAATTTGCTCTGCTACCAGTATGTCATGACCCCTCTGAATATCCTTATTACGTGTGCAACCAATGCCGTCAATGTATTGGCTGTAAAAAGAGACTTCTTACATGTTTATCTGGCTTGCTCCTGCATTATTACAGATCAGTGTAAGGCATGCCGTGTAACCTGGAGTGTGAATCTAAACTGTTTTTAGTGTACCTTTGTTGGGCCGATTACCTTCACAGGTAGTCAAAAGAACCACTTACCAGAGTCTCATATGGAGTATCAATAGCTTGGCCCCTAATGACCCTATATGGCCGTTGACCCCATTTGGTCATCTACATACTAACACACTTCTGAAACTAAAATGCGATGACAAACTAAAGGAACCACTGGTCCAGGACTTTACTGGTATGCACAGAATTACCTATGATGACCCCTGTGCCCTTTTGACCTAATGGCCTATGTGACCTTTGACCCCATTTGGTCAAAATCTATATTACTAAATAATCAACTTTTTGGGCTTGTGGGTTTGTCCTGCTATGTGTCACCGTCCTTTTGACATACGGATATGAATTTTGGTGTGGTGGTAGAGCGCCGACGTACGAGGTTTGTGTCACGAGTGGAGGGTCTTTTGGGTCAAAGGTCATCCAGGGGTCGTTGTAGGTAACTTGGCCGTGCTTTGCGTATGGATTGAGTTTTTGGTTTGTGGTAGAGTTTCGCCGGACAAGTTTTATGGTCACATTTTCCGGGTTCATTTGGGGTCAAAGGTCATTCAGGGGTCTGGAAAATGATGTGTTGTTGAGATAAATAAAACGTATAACAAGTAAGAAAATTAAGTACAAATTCTAGGCAAAAGATAATATAGTCTTTGTTTTCTGACATAGTTTTTCTCCCGACTTCGGATGGAAAGCCGCAATATTTTTTATATTTAACCTTTTTAAGCTGCTTATAGGCTATGCTGTGGTCCTTAAAAAGTGTTAACAAATTACCTCCAGTGGTGCAAAGTGAATAGCCTACAGATATGAACCCCTGGTTGTGATTTGCTGTTTGCCTTTTGACGATTGGCGCCATCATTGCTATTAGTGCAAGTGTTTAGGTTATAATATTTTAAGTGCCTGGTTGTGGACTTTTTTCCCATTGACAGTCGCCGAAACGGGGTCTGTCATACTCGGGCGGACCCTGTCATTTTTTTTTCGGGAAAGCTTTATGTTTAAGAGCTCTAAATCTCATGGTGCCGTTCATATGTTTGTAGATGGCTCCCTTTTCAAGTTAGGAGCCTTTAAAGTACTTTTTACTTTATCTTTCGACTTTCATTTGCAAATATTTGTTTTTTTTTAATCTCCATAGGTATTAGTTCCTACTGAACAGTTCGCCTTAATGGGGGCTGTCATACGGCGAGCCCTTCAATTTTTTTTCGAACAGCTTTATTTTAAGAGCTCTATCTCTGGTGCAGTTCATATGGAGGTTGGCTTCGTTCGTTTTCATCCAGTACGAACCTTTAAAGTTGACTTTTTACTTCACATTCCTTTTTTTGCATGTCATTCTTTTAAAAAAATCAAATGACTAAGTTCCCTACTGACATTCCTTAACTGTGGAAGCTTTCAATTGATCTTAAGACAATATCCATTGGCTGTATCCCTCTTGAGGAGGTACTACACTGAAATGCTCGCTAATTATTTTTTTAAATCTCCCTGATCCTAATCAAATCTCCAAGATTCCAAGATCAAATCTCACTGATTCCAAATCCTCAATGTTGGCACTCTGCAAAGGTCATCCAGGTGGTCGTTTTTGGGAACTTAGCTCTGGCTTTGACCTATGGATATGAGTTTTTTGTATGGTGGTAGAGTTTCGCCGTACAAGTTTTGTGGCTGTTTTCGAGGGGTCATTTTTTGGGGTCAAGGTCATCCAGGGTCGTTATTAGCGGGTAACGTGGCTGTGCGTTGACGTATGGATATAGTTTTTGGTACGGTGGTAGAGTTTCGCCATACCAGTTTTGTGGCTCCTGGTTTTCGAGGGTCATTTTGGGGTCAAAGGTCTCCAGGGGTCGTTATCGGGTGTACCTTGGCCGTGCTTTGACGTATGGGAATTAGTTTTGGTATGGGTGTAGAGTTTTGCCGTACCACCTTTAATGTGGTTTGTGGTCACTTTTCGAGGGGTCATTTTGGGGTCGAAGTCATGTTAGGGGTCTTAGTGGGTAACTTGGCTGTGTTTTCATACCCCTGCTTTGACGTATTGATTGAAGCACCAGGGTGCTAATTAGGTCGATTACAGTACCTTGGTTTCTGTTCTGAAAAACATTCCAGTATACTCATCTACTAACGGTATACTTCAGCTCGAAATAACACACCCGCAGCGCTGGCTCCACACTAGTATATACAAGTCTGGCAATGCTCAAGGAACTTGTAGGACTCATCTAGTTAGGACGTTTGCCTCTAATGACCTATTACCTTTGCCCCACATTCAAACCTTTGCACTCCATGTACTGTGTGAGTCATAAAAACCCTACATTCAGGCAAGATTTTTTCCTTCAAATGTTAACGTTATTTTTGCTTCAATTTTGCTTTGGTTGTTTAGCAGAGATAAACAGGCTTTATCAAAGATTGTTATTTGGTTTCTTTAAGTACATTGGGTTCAGAAACTATGTCATTTTGCTGAGAGACCTAAAAATTCAGTTTGGGGCCATTTTAGCCATACAATGCGGAGAGACTACTACCGACGTATACCACAATACATTATATCAAAAGACATGCACAATGCAATTTCAGATGGTATCGATCGTTTTCTTCTCGATAAAAACATCAGTTTGATAAAAATGGTCTATTGTGTAACATAATTATAAGTAAAATATCTTCAAGAAATTAATTACATTGTTTCCATCATAAAAGAGTCAGTTATGAAAATCACTCCATATCAATTTCTCAGTTCAGCAAATAATGAAACTGCTCAAGATATTTGTTTTACATCCCTAAGGTAAATTATTTGTGCACAACTACAGTATCTCCGCGTCCATAAATTGCATAAGCTGAAGTTTTTCAGTAAATAAATCGGAATTATAACTTAAAATTCCACTATCGCACTGGCTGTTTTTTCGAGCGAATACAAAACTTCCTATGGTTTCACTTTTGCACCCAAGTTTCGTGGTTAGTGTTAAAACCAGAAATCTTGCTGAACCAAGTACAACTGTACATTTGGTCTTACAACAGCTATCTTGAATATCTTATTTTGGAAATTGCATAATTTTTTACTTCGAGCATTTCTTTTGTATCTCTGGGATATTATTTTATAATCCTTCAATTACTCTACCACCTTCTAGTGTTTAAACACTAATTTCAAAATAATCTTAAAAGTTTTTTTTAAAACCTCAAATCACTGCTGAAGACCATTTTACTCTATGTAACCGATGCAGTCTTTGGTTTGGCACAAAATCTGCCAATCAGGAATTTTTAGTCTCTCAAAAAAATAGGCGTAACTTCTTCCTCCAATTCCCAAATGACACCACATAAGCGTGTTCTGAAAGCCTGTGTCTTCTTCTTTATACCATAGCAAACATTTGGAGCAAAAACAATTCTTAAACTAGTTGAAATTATTTTTTTTATTCTGAATGTAGGGTTTTTTTTGACTCACACTGTTTTAACCGGTGGTCTGTCTGTCACGTGTCTGTCTGACTGCATATGTTCTCTAAGACCGAGGATTGCACTTCCTGCAACTTGGTGTGGTGGTGCCCCTTGACCTTACGAAAACCGAGTCTGTATTGGTTATGGATCAAAGGTCATCGGGGTCATTCAAAGTCAAGAGCTCCAATGGGGTAACTTTGGTATCTAATCATTCTAGACTTTGTGGTGGGGTCGATGTGTTGATGAATGAAATTTTAAAGGTCCATGGCAAGGTCATCAGGTTCATTCAAGGTCAAAGGAACCACAAAACCCCAGGGTCATTCAAGCCAGGTGATCGCAAAACACAGGTGATAGCCAATCCTAGGATCGCCTAGTAAATACTATTAAAGAAACCACCGGTCCAGAACTCTTAGGTAAGCACAGAATGCCCTCTTATGGTCCATATGTCCTTTTGACCGCCAATGACCCTACTTGACCTTGACCCCAAAAGATCTAAACATTCTTCCAAGTTAAGTTGTTAGCACCACACTTGCTCAAGATAACCATGGCCAACCGTGGCTATATTTCAATTGACCTGTAATGACTCTACCTGACCTTTGACCCACAACTACACATTCCCTAACCATCCCAATTGATGGATTACTGCATCATTGATGCACTCCCGTTTTTGTTGAGGCATAATAGCTGTTATTCTTCCTTAAAGGAAAAGTAACATGTTGAAAACACAGCAGTGCTGTCGTTCTGATAACTGTTCCGTATGTCTGTATTAACTTCTCCCCACAGGGATGGAATAGAAGAGATGGTAGACAGCCTCTCCGGCAGTAAGGTTCAGTATGCATTCTGCCGTGTACAGATCCTACACAAACTTGCCAAAATTGGTTCTTATTAATTGGGTAGTAGTTCAATAACATTAATCTTTACAACATGTAAACCAAACTAATCAAAGTCCATCAAATTAATACTTATTGTTATTTTTGTGTCATCTGCAAGAGGGCACATAGGGATTGCTCGGTAGAGAGAGAGTGTGTGGTTTGATTTGTGTGTGTGTGTGGTGGTGTGTTGAAAATACAATTATTTTCCTCAAATACCACTGAATATACCTATATGGAGTCACTATGGTGGTCACACATCCCCCATTTTGGATACCAAATAAACACCAACAAAAAAACATTGGTCAGTGGTCAATGCGTTATCTTCTCCTTTGAACTCACAACTTTGTCCTTCTAGGTACCAGTTTAATCTGTGAAGATACCCATACCAGCTATGATCAAGTATTGCTCCTTATCCTGCTTTCCTTGGCTGTCTTTAAAGGTCCATTGTCCGCTCGGTAATTGCCACTCGTCCCCGGAGCCCCCAGAATTTACCGGAAGTAGAAAAAAGTTTGGTATCAGAAGAAAGCTACTATTTTTCTCATTTACCCTGTGAAACTTTAGGGCTAAAGGTTGTTTGGTTTGGATGTTATGAGCGAAAATGTGCCCCATTTTGGTCGGAAAAATGTACTTTCTCGTTGATTTCGCCAGGCGACTCTCGCTTATAAAATGATCCTTTTACATCCAAGAACATGTCAGGCATGTGGTTTATGTAGAAAGTTTATCAATGCAAAGATCAGGCACCTGTTTTTTTGCAGATTTTCAAAATGGCTTCCAAAATAGCATGGGCTATAGCATGTTCGTAGTTGCTATGACAAGTGTGACGTATGTAATACAGTAGTAGTGCGCAGTTGTAATATTTTAATTAGTATGGAACTTTGACCTCGGTAAGTGCAAAAACAGCATCCGCCTGCTCGTTCGTTTGTATAATTGGTAATCAGCGAAAATAAGCATGTTCATGCCCATTCTAAAGAAATAACCAGGAACATTCCAGAGGCCTTGGGTGATATATCTTGGGAGGTAGGGTGATTATGATCAATTTACTATGTCAATTTATGTCAATTTCTTTGTCAAGTCAAACAACATTGGACAATTTGCCTGCTGAAAACTGTATATGATTGATGTAGCAAGTATTCTTTCACTAATATGCTATACCATGCACTGAATACTGGATTAACTTTCATTGATGTAATGAACACTATTCTGGGTACCTGGGTAACACATCTTAGTAGAGACCATCTGTTATTTCAAATATCAGTACAAGGAAGTGGAACCTATTTCAGGAGATAACATACCCAAGATTCATAGGTATCCTGGTTTACCTCAAATCCTGGATGAATTGTGTCTACTTCAAAACAGGGTGACAGTGACTGTAATGGAAATTGTATACCTACTTTATGTGTGTACTTTGCTAAAGTCCTTAATTGGTAATTGCACAGACACTTGTACTACCTGCTCACAAAAAAAAACATGGCATAGTTGTTGTATACTATGAGAAGAACATGTATGAGTGTGTTTTGAATCAGGAAGTGTGTGGGGCATTCCAAAGTTAAGAATAATATATAGAGTTTCTGCTGTTTCCAAGTATTGAAAAATTATAGTTTCAGTTTCTGATTAGGTGTGTTTATTGTTAGGTATACTCAGATCTTCTGCTGTTGGTGTCTCAATTGGTCATATTTCCAGGGAGTTTCTGTAACCTGACCCATCTGACACACTTTTTTCTGACACCTTATGAATTCGTAAACCTTAACAGAATAATAAACCGGGTTGGTTACATTTACTGACCCCACCTATCTGACACCACTTACTTGACCCCACTGATACGAGTTATTTTAGAACTATTTGGAACTATTTTGTATGACATATAATTTGTACCATTATAATGCAGGCCTAAACTTGACAGGGACTATTATTTGTAATTTTCTTTCTGCCATATAAATTACAGCATCATAGGCCTATACTTACATTCATGAGCCTTGTGCAAAACCACAAACTTACTGTACGGGTACACACCACCAAATAAATGAGCTATTGAAACACTCTTAAAAATACCTAAAGTTGAGTCATGTTTTGGAGCTTTTTCAGCGCAAATTTTATGACTTTCTTTTATAGTAGGCCTAATCAATAAATTTACGATCCAATTTTTTTTAATTGTAAAAAATAACACCCACACAACCTGGGCACTGCATTTACAAAACGACTGGCACTACGAAAGACTAATAGCAGATAGTTGATTAACAATTAACACGGGCAGTGCGAGGTTGAGCAAAGTTGTTTTAAATCATTTGTTGACAGCGATCAAGGTTAAATTTCTTACAGAAACATTTTTAATATCGATAGATTTGTTTAGATGATGTTTATAATTCCAAGCAAGTGGGGTCAAGTAAGTGGGGTCCGATAAGTGGTGTCGTAATGTACCACCCAAATAAAACCTGTGCTTTATTCTGTGAATATTTCCAAATTCATAAGTGTGTCAAGAAATATAGTGTCTAGATTGGCCATGTTACGGAAACTCCAATATTTCCACTAAGTTGATAACCATTATTAGTATCATCCATCTAGTATCTTTTAGAAGCGATTGGCCCATATAATGCCAAAAAGGTGCTGTTTCCATAAAATCATATGGATATTTTTTCAATGAGCACAATAATTCATATTTATCGTAAATTGGCATATGTCAATCATTTTCCCCCCTTTTGTGCCAGAGAGGTTCAAGAAAGTGGATGTATATAATTATCAAGGACCTACTTTCATTATGCAAGTGGACCTGGAGCATCCTAAGATTTCTTCTTTCTTATTATATTCCAGAGTGGAGAAGGAGCTCCTGTAAATATCAAAGGCACATGTGCTAGACATGTACCAGATGTAGCCAACTTACTGCGAGTAAGTAAAAGGGATACTGGGAGAGCTTGAATGATGGTGCCCCTAAATTTGGAAAATTTATGTTTTTCAATTTTGTCTTTTTTTTTTGATTATCCATCTCTACGGAAGAAAAGCCAAAAGTCATGTTTTAATCACTGTAACTTTGACATTTCTGAAAAAAATAAAGTTTTGATATCTGAGCAACATCCTTTTATGCAATTGTCAGGTGCCTATCAAGTTTCAAGACGGTCATATAAGAATAATGGGAACAAAGCAGGGCCCGATTTAGCCCTGGCCTGCGGCCAGTGAAATTCATGTCGGGCCAGTAAGAATTGAACTGAGCTGGCCCGTTGGGCCAGTTGAATTTTCAGAAATGTAGGTTTGGTAGGTCTTGTAATGAATTCCTGTTTTACCTCCATGTGAATTATCCTCAAAATGCTTCAGAATTTTATTTAATATTTTCATGCATTTTCGCTTTTTCAAAGATCATCAGTCACTAATTCATTGCTGACTCCCACTGGCACAACTTCTCTAACACAGACGGGTGTGTTAGTCCCTCTGTCAATCAGAGCGTTTTATGTGCATAGGAGTGAGGGCCAGTATTTAGGTACCTAGGCTACTGCATGAGTGCTGTTCACGAAAAGTATGATCTCACATTACGACATAATTTCATAACAGCGCACATATCACGCTGCTTCGCGGCAGAATTCAGCAGAAATGAAGCATTTCTTAACCAATTGCAGTGGACCAGGTCCTACAAGAAACAGATGCAAAAGAGCAAGTATGAAAAAAAAACGGACCGAGGTTATCTCCAGCTATCTCCAAAGGTGACAACAGAAGAGCAATAATTATGTTTTGTATAACATGAGGAGTAATTTTGTACACAATTATATATCAATTATAATATTGTACTGTGAACAAACTACAAATGTAGGTGATGGGAAAAAATTGAGTGTAAAGTAAATGCAAAAAAGTTAGACAAAATAGACACAGATACTGACTTATGTCAGTACTTAGGGATAAAAAGTGTTCCAAAAGTTTAAGAACCGCAGGACGCTAATCACACTAAAAATTCCTTAAGTACTAATGCTTTGTGGGCGAAAATGAGCATAGAAGTAAAGATTGTTATGTGTTAAGAATAGGATTTTTGTGGGATCACATGATCCTGTTGAGGTGAAATTTCCCAAAACTGGTGCATTGTGGGATTGACTCAATCCACCCTCTGCATTTGACCTAAAATGCAGTTCCCAAGTCCATATATTGGAAAAAAACAAAATCAGTTCCGAAGACCAAATTTATTCAAACAATCAGTTCTCAAGCCCCAGGTTGGGTTCTTTGCGCCGCACACCCCAACCCAAAGTTGAGTGCTCCTCAGAACAGAGGGCTCAAATATAGGGCCTATTGTATTTTTGACATTTAGGCCAATTATCAAAGTTTGGCGTAAGAAAGAAATGCATGAACATAGCATGGAAAATGGTTGGGCCATTGAGTTCACTGCAGGGCCAGTAGGTTTTCTAGTTCACTGGCCCGACGGGCCAGTACAGAAAAAAAATAAATCCACCCCTGGAACAAAGAAATATAAGAAAACATGCCGGAGTTGATTCCTTTGACATCCACCCTGTTTGACTGGTTTTGTGACCTTTTGGCTTTAATATCAAGATTGTCTTGAACAGTAATTTCCATTGAAAAAAGAATACATTCCAAGGTGCAAAGCAGACCATGATTGGTTTGACCTTATATTTCTGTCTTTTGTGATCCTACAGGGGGCTCAGTACACTATCAAGGCAGACAGATGATATGTAGAGGAAGTGTCATATATTACTCAAGAAAAGTAGAATCATCCTCAGGGTCCAACTATAGCTTCCATAAAGAAAAGGCAAAGGGCAGATCTTGAACCATCAGGGCTGCTGGGGTCTGTTGTACAAAGAACAAATGCAGCGATGAAGATCAAGGGCAAAGAGAACAGATGAATTCTGGAATAAAAAGATTGTAAGTCAACATGTCAAACGTACCGACACAGGGGTAATGCCTTTTATTGGAAAATTTAACCAACAGAAAACAAGGCTCTACAATACTTGTAAAGGCAAAAAGGCTTCATGTGACAGCACTGTGAGCGGGCTATAATATTGGTCAAAATGGTTGCGACACTGTACCTGTAATTAGCAGTGATCCCCGCACTGCTCTTACAATGTTGAATACCGTCCATGAATGAACCAACACAATGCTTAATTTGGAAGTCTCAGCATTGACCCAGTGAATTAAATGGCAAGGAGTTTGACAAAGTATGTAAATCAACATTAAGTTACCCATGCCAAAAAGAGGATGTTGCTTTAGCATTCGTTGTATTGTACAGGCCCCCATTCTCTCGGAACCATTAGCCAGTGCATCTGGGAATTCCACGGTGCTACATTGCAACAAGGATCCAATGTCTGACATTCTCTTTCAAACAAGCATGCTAAAATGTGTATGTGACAGGGCCTTTTTTCATCAAATACACCATTGCAAATCTGCCATCAATTCTGCAATCACGATTGTTGTCAGTGTTTGACTTGCAATATGGCATGATTCTGGTTATTGTTGCAGAACATTTGTTGAAAAAAAAATTGCGGGGGCATCTATAGAAAAACAGCAATTTATTACCAACAAGTTTGTAGTAAGCGTCCCATCTATTTGTACTAAGTATAGGGTTTATGTTGTTTAGTAGTACCCTAGAAATGTAAAGTGTAATACCCACATTGAGGGATCGGTTTATAAAAAATTTCTGTGTTTGTCATTTCAAAGAGGAGTGGAAGATAAGGAAGATAAGATAAAAGGAGAAAGAAGCATGAAATTAAAGGGACAACAAGAAGAAGAAGTAAAAAAAGATGATTTTTAGCGAGAAAGGAAGGAAGAGTGAAGCTGAAGCAACAGCAGCAAGAGACAGAAGGTCATAAAAATGCATGTTGTTAATCAACAAAGGTAAATGATCAGTCAAATATTTGGTCCTTACCGATGGACAGAAGCTCCAAATTTGCTCTGCAGGGGACCTGAAATATGTACGATGATTTAGCGTTTGGAACGTCCCCGGAAATAAACTAACAGCACAAGCTTAATGCGTGGGGAGTGTATACGGCAGAGCTAATGGGGTCTACCACTGCAGCTATTGCCCCACAGTTACACACCGCCTCACTAGTTGGGAGGCCGTAGCTGAAGATAGCTTCTCAAATACAGTATTAGGTATACAATGATGTTGGCTACTATACAGTACCTACCATAATACTAACCTGTAGTTTCCCACTATGTGGAGAGAAAGTGGATATACGTACCGGAATAGATACATAGTTATCACGCTACCCCGCAATACTTCACCGCCAGTTGATAGGGAACCGAATGAGGGTGCTATACACTGGTCTGTTTTTTTATCATTTTTTTGAGGATAATATTACAAATTGAATCGAAGCATCGTCACAAAATAACCCATATTCATACCGTTTAATAATAAATTGCAAAATTTCATATGCCCCAAAAAAATCTAAAAAAAATGCCATGAGAAATAAACGTACAATGCTGAGAGCTGGTGTAACAACGTAGCTACTCCACGACGTTGCAGCTAGACAGCCGCGTGTGTACACTATCCAGTTATGCAGCCAAAAAAATCACTGAATCTAGCCTTGTGAGTGTATGTCTGTGTAGGTATCATCTGTGTGTATGACTAACTGCATGGGACTACCAGGAAAAGAAAGAGAAAAAATTGTCCGGTTAGTACATTGTGACACTGCAGCTTGCAGCATCCCTGTTACATGCACACACTGTATGTTCTTTGTGATGGTCTAAAACATGTCTTACAGCCCTCAAGACTTTCAGGTAATGTATGTACATGTGATTTGTTGATGTGCTCAAAACCTAAACATTGATCCACAGCAATATACACAACCTGAAAGAGAGAGAGAGAAAAAAAGAGTTATTAAAAAAAAAGAGTGAGAGATAGAGCAAAGCATGTACAAAGTGAGTTGGACAAGTCATGAAGCAGCCAAAGGTCTAAAAGTGAATGTCCCGCCTGATGAACATATAGAACGGGGGCTGGGCTAGGGCTTGGGGCTTGAAATGCAGCAGCGTCCATTGTTGTCTCCAGTTCCGTCGTCGGTTGTGATAACAAAAGGTTACCCATGCTTGTACCATTTTTTTAAGTTCCGTAAGGGCTACGATGTTGATTTTAAACTAGTGGAAGAGCGAGTTATGAGTTCTGACTTGATTAGATTTGGGCATAAAATATGGCTACTTGCTAATCTAATTTGCATTAATTTAGAAAAAATTCCCGCAAGGCTGTATACAAGTTATCTGGAGTTCTGTATCGGCATATGATTTGTGATACCCCCCCCCGGGGCAGGCAAAGGAGGTGGTGTATTCAGAGTTCTCGACCTGCATCTTTCTTTTTGCATTTTGAAAGTGTGTCCGAATATGCAGCTTTTATAGGTATGCATAATGAGCTAATTAAATACATACCTGCTGTTAGCGCAAGTTAACGCCTTAGTAAATGGCATATACATATTCTTCGCTGTGTGAAAGACCTACTTTGCCATACATTTATCTTTGTGTGAATCATAATGGGTTCAAAGGGCTTGTGGGCCAATTTAAAGGGCCTTTTTGATTGCAGTTGGTCTAATTATACATTAATTTCTGTATCGTTGAAACAGTACATTGGATATGCAAGGGGAAGGGTGATGTGACGCTCCGGTCTCTTGGCGGGGAGGGGTTCCGGGGTCTTGTCTCAGCGCCGAGTGGAGAGGAGGAGGCGTTGTGGGGCTGTCTTGGGGAGGGGGTGTGGGTGTGTCGGGGATGGTGGAGGGAGATTGGGGTTTTGTTCTTGGGGAGGGGGTTTTTGTGGGGGGGATTTTTGTGATAAAGGAGGAGTGGGGGGTCTCAGGAGGGGGGGGGTGTGTCTCGGGGAGGGGGTGGGGGGTATCGGGGATGGGTGGGGCGGTGGAGTTTAGTGTATCGGGAGGGTGGATAGGATGGGGTGTTTGTTCGAGGGGCAGGTGGGTTTTGGATGGTCTCGGTGACTAGGGGGCTTAGGGCAAATGGGCCTCGTTGGTGGTGGCGTCTGTTTAGGTCGATGGCTAGGGGTGTTGGGAACGGGGACGGGTGGGGAGGTGGGCAGCTGTTAAGGAGGGGAGGGTGACGGGTGGTGTCTGGCGGGGAAGTCCGTGGGACGGAGCCTAGGGTTTATGCTTCATTGTGAGGGAACTTTTTATACTTTCTATGTGTAGGTTGCATTTATCGCAGAGTAGTGATACGCAATCATTCGGTGGGGACATATTTTACACATCGCATAAATCCGAATCGATTTGTTTTAGTCTATTTTGTCTGTGTTTCGTATCATGAAGTATAGTGTACATTTTAAAAAAAAATTGCAGGAAGTGCTTTTTGAACATGGTGGTTAAAAAATGGCCCCAAAGAAAGACCCTTTTCTACAGTACATTTCCACAACTCTCAAAATCATTCAAAGATTGTATTTAAGTATTATCAAAGTATTGACCCTCTATAAATCATGTTGGAAAAAAAATATAAGAAAAAGTTGCACAGATAAGATATTTCCCCTAGTTGAAAAAAAAGAGAAAGAGAAAGCTTGTTCCACTTTGGTTCCACATGTAATCTTATGTAAATGGGTTGTGTGTTTACAGTTCCATGGAATGCAAGGTAACTTTCACACAGCACATGTGCATGTTATGCTGTGATCAGTAATTGTCAATATTTACTAGGTTGTGTAACACTGCATATTTAACACACAATGCTACATCTGTCATGTCTGCTTACTCTTCAATATGGACTGTAATGTTGGCACAGGCTTTCAAATCACTATGTGTTGACCATTAGACAAAACCATGGACAAACTGGATTTTGATGTGATTTTTACTGTGTTTCATTTGTACCCTTCAGAATACAGGAGCAAAGGCGGGATTGAGCAAGAGAAAGAAGCAGAAAAGGCCAGATGGGTATGTTCAATGTAGCAAAAGGATAAAGTGTCAGCAAATGCAACTGCTATTTAAAAGGGGCATTAGTATTCCACAACTCGTCTCCCCCCCCCCACAATATCAAAAAAAGTTGAGACTTTTAATCATCTGAACCAGCGTTAGCCTTAGTAATCCATGAGTACCTTAATTTCATGTGCCAATTCATTATGTCTGTAAGAAATTACATTTTTGTATTTTCTGTCCGTAATAAACGGACAAAATGACAGCACAGGGGCCTATGGCACATGGGAACAAGCATTTGCTCATACACAAAACCGGCCAAGACTGGAATCAGCTAAAATGTTGTGAATAATTTTTTCCAGGATATAGTGAACATGAATAAAAAAGAAGGTGTGCTAGAATTACAAAATGAACCTTTAACCATACTTGGTAGACACTTTTAAAGTGATTTATTGGTATGAATCTATTGGCACATATATAATGAAATATCCCTAAATAAATCGTGCCAGATGTTTTTCATGGCCATTGGAGTATTCCTTGCGAAAAAAATCCAAATTTATTCTGACAAATGTACACAACTGTACAGCAATCATGGAAGCTACCATGTTTATTCCCTGTGGTATATTTACAACGCCGTATGCAATACCGAAACAGAAGCCAGCGAAAATATATCACGTGACTTCAGCAAGTTTGCCACAAGCCTCATCCTTGTGAACTTCGTTGAGCACACAAAGGATAGGAGCGAGGTTCATTTAGAAATTTTTATTGCAAAAAAACTACACTTTTTAAAACCTCAGTGATTTGAGAAAAATGTAAAGAGGGGTGTTTTAGATATCATTTTGTGATTAACAAAGGTTTTAGTTGGCCTAAACACTAACAATCCATGAAAACATGGACATTTTAAAAGGGATCGCGTAATATTTATAGTTTTATCGCAGTCGCACTGTAACCACTGATCTCTATACAATGGATTGGCTACACAATAGTAATTGTATATTAGATGAATGGAGTAATGGGCTGACATCTTGGTCTACCGAACACAATAGCATTCCAGAGACACCTGTTTAACAGAAGTTGTATCCCGGGTGCACGTTTTAGAGACATGCCATCCCATACGTGCAAATACAATGAGCTCAATGAATTGGCTTGATTCTGTAGTCTGTTATGTCGCTTATCCACATTTCAATGGGAACAAATTTTGTATAAATGACCGGCTCTTAACCACCTGCTTGGGCTCTTTTTGGATGACCAATATGGCCGTCAGTGCCTCAAATACGAAGCCCAGGTTTCCAATCCATTGTATAGAGATCAGTGTTCGAAACCCACTAATGCGCGGTTCAGCAATCTATGTACTTTTCAATGTACCGACTACCGAGTAGCGCTTCTTTGTATGATGGAGAGTTTCCTAATTTTATTTTAAAAACTATATTTCTCAAGAATCCCAGGCTCATTTTATAAATATTAGGCACAAATGTATGCCATTTTTTATAAATATATATATTTTAAAGGAAAACGTTAAAATAAAGCTGTGTTTTTAATTTCAATGTTAAAAGTAAACGCGATAGTCTTTCATACAGGCCAGAACTTGACTAACCACCGATCATCTTTCAATTGGTGTGAAAGACTAAACATGGCTTGTGGAAAAACGATAGCGTAAATAATAAACATGGCGGCTTCGTTAAATCGTCTACTGCTTTGAAAGTTAAGCATGAAAATGGTATTTTCTTCGCAAGGAATACTGCAATGACCATGAAAACCATCTGGTACATCATATTTAGGGATATTTCATTATATATGTGCCGATAGATTCATACCAATAAATCCCTTTAAAAGAAATGTTCGGGTACATGTGTATATGCATAAAGGAGATTGCATAGTGTCATGCAGCTTGCC
>JAMKCH010009620.1:0-38202 GCA_023653785.1 Ophioderma brevispina | reverse complement strand
GTGAGCTGTTCAGACGCGAGGGTGTCACGATAGGCATCGATCTTAACCGACGATAGGTCTTGCTATTTCCAAAACCATCGTGGCGGTGATAGTAAGCGGGACCAAGTCGACAGTATCATCCATAACTCCTGCTCCAAAACCAAAACACAGGTCAAAAACCGAGCCCGACTCCGGCCAGCTCCAAAACCTGAGCCGAAAACTTTAACAGAGGGGACTCAAGGCACAGCTGCAAAAAATATCTGATCTAACTTGTCTAAGCTTGGAGATAAACTTGCTAATCGCACTTTCCAGTCATTTCGATAATCGGGAGCATAGTGAGCTCCATTTTGAAGCAGCTGGAGCGGCTGTTTGATTTCTCGCAGAGCACCTATGGTTGCTGATAGTGGGTGTTTTGGTACATGGTTTTTATGACTGTTACAAGACAGAATACGCGAAAAATAAGCAATAAATAAAAAATTGGGATTTACATTAAATAAAGAAGAAAAATGGCGTATTCAAACGTAAAATGAACCGTCAACGATTTATCACTCCGCGGTTCTTGGCGACGCACTCGTTGGAATACTATTATTATGAAAAAAAACTTCTCAAAATGCAGCCTCCTTATTTGGGGAAATTGGATCTCGAGTATGCTGGAAAATTGTCACTAGCGTATCACCTCCGCCACCATGTCAGAATTGGCTTGTCACTCAGAGATTTCATTCCCGAGGTATATCAGTCAGGCACAAAAAGTAAAAAACATCTAAAAAAATCCCCGACTGAAATTTTATTCAGTCGAGGATTTTTTTTTTTTAAGGTTATTCCTAATGTTTCTCTTCCATTCTTCCCTATCTGAGATATTTTTCATGTCTCCATTCATCACATATTCTGACGATATTTTCAATGGTCCATTTTTAGCGCCTCTGTCTATAATAGCCCTAAAAAAATCTATTGCTCCCCCATTCTTGGAAGTCCTGACTAGTTTCATGTCCATTTTCAAGCAGCAGCAGCCATAGCTTCTTCAAAATCTGTGGCACCCCATTCTTTGCAAAGTCTCATTATATTTTCTGACACATAATGACAGGCCTCTCTCATAGGCCAATCAAAACTGTGGCACCACCATTCTTGACAAAGTCTCACTATATTTTATATCCCATTTTTAGCAGCAGTAGCCATAGCAGGATCAAAATCTGTGGCACCACATTCTTTGCATAAGTCTGACTATATTTTCATGACCATTTTTCAGTAAGCCTCTAGCATAACCATCAAAATCAAAAAGCTGTGTCACCCCAATTCTTTGCACAGTCTCACTATATTTTCATGGCCCCCCTTTAGCAGCCACTGCCATAGCAAAATCAAAACCTGTTGCCCCCATTCCTTTGGGCAAATTCTCACTATATTTTCATGACGCCATAAAGGCACTGAATATTCCTATTTCAAGTTGTTCTCGATTCAAATAGCCATTTTAGTACTGTGAAGATTCATTATTTTTGCAACTCTTCAACAAAATTTTTTGATCCCTTTCCCATCTACATCTAGGTTTTTTTGCGGACATGATTGGAAAAAGTCATAATGGTTTCCTCGTTGAATTATTTTTTAAAACTGCAATACCAGCTTGAGTTTTTAAATCCGTTTTTATTTATATATAAATTTTTATTTTTTATAAATCAATTTTTTTGATAATATGATGCACAGATCAAAACGATTTATAAAAATAAAATTTATAAATCAATTTTTGATAAGAATGCACAGGTGCACGCTGTTTTATTAAATTTGATGGATTTGCACCAGGGAGTTGCCTGGATGTATGATTGACGTGGGGTTATAGAGGGATTCTAGTGGTTTTTCGTGGATGGTGATGGGATTTACAGGAATTTACTGTATTTTTACGATTTTTGAGTCAGAATCCCCCTTTTATACCTACTGTTCGTTGGTCTCGGATCAAATGGGCCCGATTTGGAGAAAAAAGCCTCCAAAGACTTCTGTAACCTGGATAAACGTGCATTTGAAAAGAAAATATTCTGCTTCTTTCTTTCGACTTCGAGATGACACCCTTATTTCTGATCAGAAAACTATTCTTGATGAGCCTTCATTCCTTTTAATAGGTCATTGTACTCATTCTCAGATACCTTCAGATTTTGAAAGGGAAAATATTTCTTCTTTTTAGTGATGTGGTTTGCCAAGCTTGTCCCAGAAATAGGCAAAAACCATTCTCAATAAACCATCACAAAGCAGAAAGTCTCTCTGTCCTTGAAATCTATGAAATTTGATAAATCTCTCCTGCTTTGTTTGATGGGGGTTACCTGTAGAAGTTTTATGTTGTGTTCTTCACTGATCCTTGTGATATGCTTTTGAATCTTATCTTTTTTCGTTTGAAAAGGGTTTTATTTATGTCCGTTTCACAGGGAATGGGGTGATAAACTTTTTTGCCAAAGACGTCCTTGACAAGGAATCCGCTGTTGGTTGGGACTTATCCGCCACCAATTTCTCTTTTGCTACTGCTTATCAAAATATTGCGAAGTTTATGGCCAATCGTCTTAAATTGATTCATCATAATGAAATTAATTACGATGGCATTACAACAAGTTTCCACGCGAGCAGTGACAAACTATAATTAGGTCATATACACTAGTCTATTGACATATTTTCTCCGCCATATTACCGGGCGCCGGCGAGCTCTGGCGATAATGAAGTAATGCATAAACCATTAGTGTCATGAAGTGACCTCCAGCCACGAGGGGCTCGTGAATTCCTATGTAAACCCTACGCACGCCCGAAGGCTACGTCGGTTGGTTAGTACGTATTCCTGTTGCTAAATTTTTTTTAAAAAGTTGGCGTAAATTGAAACAAGTGTTTGAAAATTCTCAAAACTGGGAAAAATATCGAAAAGCATTATGGGAAAATGGAGTACACGTAGAGATTGCGTGTTCACTTTTCCGTGTTGCGAGCACCAAGTACCCGACAAAAACGTCAATTTTCCTCGCTAGGTTCTATACGTTCAGACCCAACACGATAATATTAAAAACCAAAAAATTTATAGTAACGGGACCCTCTGATTGTAAAACCTCCATAGAACCCCTTCGTTTCCGGAGATATTGAGCTTAAGTTTATTTACCCACAATTCGCTATGTCGGACTGGTAACGTTAGTCTCTCGCGCAGTACCAATTTAGAATAATATCTTTCGCAGTCTGTGACAAAGACTACACCGTGGGAAATAATCACCGGACCGCCGTACCCGAAGGTGGTGCAGGTAGCAAAGGCATCATGCCGAGGAGAGCATCAGATTGGTTACGCCAGCCATTGTTCAGTAAAGTAACCGAATTTCCAGAAATGAGAGACGGGGTATAAAGCTGAAGTGGAATCCCAATACAGCATTGGATGTTGAGGTACGTTTAAGCACCTTTGTGAGTAGTTTTTCACGGTTTCTGTGTACCATGTGTCAGACAGCAAAGCCAGTATCATAAATGTGTTCAACAAAAAATTATGTGGGCATTTTTTGTTACAGCTGAGCAACCATGTCAGATCAAATGATCATGTGGGATAGTTTCTCATAGAGGTTGCCAAAAATGCAAATTATTTTTTTGCCTTTTTGGCCAAAAAAAGGATGATTTTTGGCCAAAAATATGATTTTTGAGAATTTTGATGTATTTGTATCTTCGAACAAGCTTTATCAAGTAATATTACACTTAGTTTTTTATAGTAATTTGGACTATATTTACGTCTAAAATACACAAATTAAAGATAATTAAAAGTAAAGAAAATCTATATAAAAGCATTCCCAGAGCATTTTCAGGTAATTTCTCAAAAATTGGTTTATTTGAAACTTATGATGCACATAACATGTTTAAAGTACGCACAAAAGCATCAGAAAACATCATTAACACAGTTCTGTTTGACCTAAAGTGTGAATGCTTTTACTTGTAAGTAGAAATTACAGTAGTGTTAACTTTCAAAGGGGCAATCTAGGATATTTTACAATGATTGCTGTATGAACATTCACATAGTGATTTTGGCCCGAAAATTGGGATTTTCTGATTCACTGTATTGTTTAAACTAGAAGGACATGTAGTTTGATGAAAATGCAGTTTTAAGCAATATGGGCTACTTATTTTAGTCCTAATTAACATATTAATGTAGTAAAAAAACAAGGAAATAAAGGATTCCGAGCATTTACGGTCATTTTCTCAACCAAACATATATATAAACCAATGATTACAAAAATGTTTAAATAAGCACACAAAAATGCATCCCAAAACATGTTAAAAACTGTTTTGAATGACCTACAAATATGATGTGTTATTTTTAATTAGAAATAAAGCTATATAGTTTTTCCCATGTACGGAAACCCATTATGCGCCCTCAACGGCATTTATTTGATTTTGTAAAATCCATTGCATTCAATGACTCGTTTCTAATAATTATTCTATCCGATTTTTGATAAAAGTCTTTACAAATACAAATTCCAAGACTTTGTCTTTGTGTTTCCTATTTCAGATGATCTGTAGGATACCAAGAAGTTACCCATTGGAAAGTTCGACGACCCTGATGCGCACGCATCGGGGCGATGATCTAGAAACACTTGACTTCTGGATCATTTGGTATGCTCTTTACACCGGGTTGACTCCACGGAGGGGAGAGCGAGCACCGTGAGCCCGTCAGGCTTGAATGGTAAGTATACGAGATTATGTGATATGACTCTTCCCCGGGGGAGAGGGGAGTCAACCCGGATACCAGAGTGCTCGGGCCAAAACGGCAAGCAGAGCTATGGTGATATGGTATTTTTTTGTTTTTTTGAGCGCCGGGAGAGGTTGACAAACCATAATAGAAAGTTGCAATTACGACTTCAATGGTAAAGTGCTACGAGGAGGCTGTGGCGACTGGAAGATGTGGAGGCTTGTTGTGATGACGAGGAAGCTGATGATAGATCCTAGCTGCCATCCAACCGCTGCGTACTAGGAATCTCGGAGATAAACTTGTACTGAGGAATGTAGAAGGACAAGCATCCCATAGCGTCAATGGACATCGTTGTATAGAAGCTCCCCGGTGGGAGGCCCAAGCAGCGCCTGAGATCTTACGTCGTGCGCTCCTATTGTGCGTCCCGTCAGACGAACTCCGTACCTAGCTAGGCTTCTTTATGACTGTCACGATACATCTGGCTAATTCGGCTTGGAGGCCGGGCGAAACGGCTTTTGAGGTGGTGAAAAGCTGGTCGTGAGCCCCCCCCCCTATCGGGCTGAGTCTTGCTGAGGTAAAACTTCAAGGCTCTAACTGGACACCAGGGTCATTCATCGCTGGAACCTGAAAGCTTGCGGAGATCTGGGAGGATGATCGGCTGTGGAGTGAAGCTGAGAGATTGATCTTGGCCAGGTAACCTGGTCGGGGAAGAAGCGAGCGGCGTTCATGTAAGGTGAGGGGATTCTCGGACTATAGGGGGGGGGGGGGGACAGAGCAGGATATCGTACCTATTGCCTGATGGGCCCCTGCGGCGACAAGGAAGAGAGTCTTCTTGGGGGTGTCCGCTAGAGACGCGTGGTGAAGTAAGAGGATCATAAGGAGGACTGTTGAGATGCATGGGCGGACTGGTGGTAGGTCCATGCTGGTACCAGAGAGCGTTTCAGCGGCCGTCGTAGGTGCATTCCCTTGATGAGGTGACATGAAGCAGCTGGCGCGTCGACACGGTGATGCCTACCGCCAAAACCCCAAGATGAATGGCTCCTAATGCCGTGCGGCAATCCGACTGTGCGTGGGTTGGCTCCGTCTTCGAAAACCTGCATCAGGAAGTCCGCCACCTCCTTAGAGTTGCTCGCAGAGGGTCGATCCACTGGTGATCCCGCACAGTTTATGGTAAAACTTTTTTGACCAGTCTGGAATTAAGGTCTTACTTGTTGTAGGTCTCCTTCCTCTCCGCCAGACGGGCAGCTTGGAGCGAAAGGCATGCTGTCTGTAGGACTGATGAAATAGCCATGCAGTCAGGTTGATCACCTTCAGAGTCTACCATCGGAAGGAGACCCCCCGGAGTCTTGAACAGGTCCTTCCTCCTTAGAAGAGTCAACGGTTGGCGACAGCAGCGACCGGGTCTTGGAAACCACGGTTGCCGAGGCAAATTCGGGCACACCGAATCATGCGGTAGTTGCTTGTCCTGGTGAACATGAGAACCTCGAGGAACTAAGGCGATCGGAGGGAAGGCCTATAGGTGATTCTGTCCCACTCATTGTCATGGGCGTGATGGGGAAGGGCCCCGCTGCAGGGTCCCTGGCCACGAGCCAGTATTCGGGAGTGGGCGTGAGGCAGTTTGCGAACCAGGTCCACGTGGGGGTGTTACAGCCTGTTGAAACTATTCTGCCATATCTTGGGTTGGGTGCCACTCCACCGACGACCCACGGACTCTCGATGGCCCGAATTCCGGATGTCTTCCTCCGATAGGGCATCGCCAGGGTTTGTCTTCCCCGGGAAGGTGAACCGCTGTCAGGGTGATCCGATGAGGGAGGCACCCAATCCAGGACATTGCCGTCTAGGCAAAAGGTGCGACCTCTGGTTCCGCCCCTGCTTGTTTATGTGGGAACGACGACCGGACATGTTGTCGGCACTGGACCAGGACGTGACTTCCTTTGGACTAGATGGAAAGTCTGTCTCAGCGCCAGATGAACTGCCCACAGGTCCAACGTGTGATGTGATGCTTGGTCATCTTCCTTGTCCAAGTCCTGAGAGGCGAATGTTCCCTAGTGGGCTCCCACCCCCCCCCCCCCGCTTTTTGATGCGGTCAGTCGTGAGAATGAAAAGATGAGGATGATTTTACAGTACCAATAGTTTTATACAATGCATAAATAATGGAACACTTACCAGATTCAATTGTTCACATATTTGCTATGTGTGTGAACAAGAAGTTATCATGTATGCATGAACAATTCAATAATGTGTTTCATTGTAGTGAACTCAGTAACATTAATTTTGGCCAAGCTTTTACAACAAGTTATACTTTACTGAACTCTTGATAATTACGTAATCTGTATCTTATAATAGGTGTTGAAGATGCTATGTATAGTATATAAAAAAGTGAAAGGAGTAATAAGATTATTGCTGTTCCCTGTCATTAAGTCAGATGATTTTTATCAATTAACTAATTTGGAGGCAGAACAGAATGTCTTAAAAGACCATAATACTTTAAATTTTTCTTTGTTTTTTTATACATGATTGTTAATTTGACCCAAGTGTGTCGGTCAAATTGTTTCAAACGATTTTAATAACGCTATGTTGATGAAGTTATCAAGTACATTTACAGGGAAATTAGCAAATCTAATTTTCAGTCCAAAATCACCAATTTTGAATTTATTTCCTGTTACTAAAACAAAGTATTTTAAATCCCCTAGGACTGCCCCCTTAAATGGTAACACGCGTTATTCTAATTTAAAAAAGTGAGAGCAGTGTATTTTAGGTCAGTCAAAACTGGTTTAACATGTTTTAATGATTTTTGTGCTACTTAAACATGTTTCTAAATATTAGTTCAAATATACATTAGTTGAGAAAATGACCTTAAATGCTCTGGAATGTTCTATTTTCTTGGTTTTTACTACATAATTTGTTAATTATGACATGATGATTAGCCCGTAACAAATCAGTGAAATCAGAAAAATCCAATTTTCGGACCAAAATACTATGTGAATGTTATCTGATTAGTAGCAATCATTGTAATATATCCTAGATTGCCCCTTTAAAGTTAACACTAATTTCTACTTAAAAGTCAACGAATTCACACTTTAGGTCCAATACAAGAACTGTGGTTAATGTGTTTTTATGCTTTTGTGCTACTTTTAACATGTTATGTACATCAGTAGTTGAAATAAACATATTTTGAGAAAACTGACTTAAATGCGCTGGAATACTTTATTTTCTTTGTTTTTACTACATAATAGTTAATTATGACTACAATGTAGCCATATTGATAAAACTGACTTTCATCTAAAACTTGACATGTGTTCTAGTTACCAAATACAGTGAAATCAGGAAAATCCAATTTTCGGACAAACGCACTATGTGAAGGTTATCCGAGGAATAGACAAATCATTGTAAAGTATCCTAGATTGCCCTTTAAGTTATACATACTGTCATTTCTACTTAAAAGTACAGATTCACACTTTAGGTCAAAACAGAACTGTGTTAATGTGTTTTTGATTGTTTGTGCTTACTTTAAACAGTAGTGGCAGCATAAATTACCAAATAAACAATTTTTGAGAAAAAAGACATTAAATGCTCTGGTACTCTTTTATTTTCTTTATTTTAGATTTATCTTTAATTTGTTATAAGCACCGTAAATAAGTACAAATTACTTAAAAAGTGGAATTTTCTGATAAAGCTTGTTTTGAAGATCAAATACATCAAAAATCTCAAAAAATCCTATTTTTGGCCAAACAATCATCTTTTTTGGCCAAAAAGGCCAAAAAAATTAAATTTGTATTTTTGAAAAAACTCTTTATGAGAATCTATTACCATACGAGCAGTTGATCTGACATGTTTGCAATAATTAATTAAAAAAAAATGCCACATAATTTTTTTCTGAACACATTATGCTAATTGGTGGCTGTTGGTGTTGTTTATACAGTCGGCACGTGGACGTAGGTTTGCCCGGTTACCATACATTTTATGAAAGGGGTGGATGATAGTGTTTTTTTTTCGTATATGCTTATAAACTTGTTTTGTTCACGAAAAAAAAAAAAAAATAAATAACTAGATGCCGAAGACAGCCGATTTGCGCAAGCACCGTTTTTGTTTCAAAATATGGCAGAAAAGGAGACTATGGATTTGATTGGGCATCAAACAGCCAAACAGAGTCATTTGAACAGCAAATATGAGATTTGTATTGAAAGTCCAGGTGAAGTTTGGGCGAGTAAGATTAATTAAGCTACTTCACTGGAATGTAGGAATCAACCTTCTCTGAAGAAAAAAACCAAGATGCAGTAAGCGAGGTGGCAATAGCTGCACAAGTGGCAAAGTACTTTCAGGACAATTGCATTACTCTACTAAACACCTTCAAGAGCCTTTTTTTTTTAGAGCACTATCCATTTCTGTAGTAAGTTTATATTGATTCGGATGTTCAGTCACGCGCGAAGTTATCTGAATAAGGAGCTATTGTCCTCTGTTTTACCCAAGAAACGATTTTCCTGAAATCAGTAATAGCTAATCCTGATGTGTAAATGAAAAAGGGTTTTCAACACTATTACTGTATTAGGGTATAGATACAAAAGTTTGGCAATAAGGGACTAACTCTTAGCATATCCAACAATGGGAAGATCTTGTTTTCCTGTTCGCAACAGGTGAATGGTTTTGGATAGTTGGCACATTGGTAAAATAGATTCATTGATTCAGTCCGTAGTTGGAAATATTCAAGACAATGTAACATTTATGAAGTTTATGATTCGGATTTGTTAAGGCAAATATGTCAGATTTGTCAAGCTTCAGTTTGACTACATTCATAAAATTATATGTACATTACATCACGAATTCCCGAAAAAATTTATTTACAATTTTGATGTTAAAATTAACAAAAATAGAGGCATTTTATTTTGCTTTTTTACTACGAAGGAAACGGGCGGATTTTGCCACGGCTTCATTGATCCTAAAGCGCCCAATTTTGCTTCCCTCGTGGGCGTCAAGTGATGACCAAAACATCGTGTTTGTTGACCTCGAATTTATTGCTGACCACTGTTAATATGAGGATTACTGTGAAAGTAATACTAAATAGCAAAAGAGTTACGAATGACATTTTGTTTCCATGTCGTTTTGTGTTTTAATATTATTAAGTGGCCACACTGCGATATGATGTGTACAACGACGTAAATTATGGTGGTCATCACTTTGACGTCACCATTTCCTGCGATTGTGGATTTGTCGGAATCGTTTTCGAGTAGTAAAGCTATTGGGCGGAAATTAAAAGGGCAAATACTCAAAAACAAATGTGACGCGATTTTCAACTTTATTTTGATTTATAGTACATTAGATACTTAAGCTTTCCCATGCCCATACAAATTTCAAATAGTCAGAATCATGCACATATTTCCTTTAAGTCATGCACGCTCAAAGTCAAAGAGGTTCTATATAGATATAGAGGCAAAACGTTCGTAATCTTTAGAAATTATAGTTGCTCGATGTTTGCGACCACAAAGAAAACATAGATACCAACAATAGAAAGCCAATGGCTGCCTCGCTTCTCCACATACTGTGGGTGCCGCTTAACGCTTTGCATATACACTTAATCGGTAGTAGTGATACAAAATTAATGTATGTGTAGAGGTGGCCAGGTGTAATAATAGTGCACGGATCATTGTGCTCAGATACTCTTTTTCTCATTTATCCTATGCGCGCTTATAGGTGAAAAAGATGTATTCATTGAGGCGACTTATTTAAATCAAGAGACCTGACGTGTCATTTCATTCTGTGTTGTGGGGCAATGGGGTAGGACAGAATTAACCGACCAATAGCACCCAAACATCCCAACACACTGATATTTGCCGGATTGTTTGTATCGACATGACATTATGTGGTATACAAGCACCAAAACTAATAATTATCCCGTTGCAATATTCAAAATGTCAGAGCCCAGCCACGGACGACTGGTTTTGAATGGGCACTTCACCCCCTTGCTCAAAGTTATCAAAGAGGAAAACACATTTACGGTCTCTTTAAAATTCATGACACAGAAATAAGGACATTTTCCAATTTTAACAAAAAAATCATACCAAAAATACAAAAAACTATGGGAACGAGACGGAAATGTTTCTTTTTTTCTTTGTCTTCAATTAGTTCAACATTTCCCAAAAAGACTATAAAAAACAATACAAACATTAAATTATAATTAAAATCAAAACAAATTTACCATTAAGGGCAGATTCAAAAAAGAAAAGGAAAAAAGGCAATCAGAAAAGATAACACTGATAAAAGTCGGCCACTCGATAACTCGCCACTGTATCTTAAATTCTTTTGGAGTACAAAAAAACCTAAGATGGGTATCAAGGAAAGGAAGAAATACGCACGGGGATGGGGCTATAAACGATATTCCCCAATTATATAGCTTACACAAACGTTAAAAAGGACCAAAGCAGGTGTACAAAGCAATACAAATGCTGGTTAGAAAAAAGAAAGAAAAAAATCGGTGCAAAGTTGGTATCAAAACGGAATAATGATTGGTTACAGAACATTTATAAGGCATGTGAAGAAAGTAACATTTCAACATTCTTGCAACACTTCATAGGATATCAACCCCTTAAATGTAAATGGATGCGTTCAACATGTTATGTTGATATGGGAGCCCGTAAACTAATTGACCATGAGCCAATAATAAAACAGTGTGTATGACTAAGAATGAGGTGATTATGCTGGACCGGGGGGTTATTAATTTTTATGAATATTGCAACGGTACTATAGTAAATGTTCAGATTGATTTTAAAATTTGCGGTCGAATTTCAGAAGGGTCTAATGCCACTCCTGACCAGATACTTTGTGAACGAAGGATACCAGGGGGCCTTTGTACATAGGCCCTCCATGCCGGTCCTGTAGGAAGTCAGGTTCAAAAGTAATATTTTTGGATGGCGCAGGTCCCTACATTGAAATTTTACAAATGTATAATTAAAAAATACAACATTAATTATAATTCCAATCAAACAAGTTACATTAAGGCAAGATTCAAAAAACAGGAAAAAAGGCTAATCCAAAGTATAACACTTATAAAGTCACGGCTTCGTCACTCGTAAACTCGAAACTGTATCTATATTCTTGGGAGTACCAAAAAACCTAAGCATGGTAATCAAGGAAAGGAAGAAAATAAGCACGGGATGGGGCCTATAAACGATATTTCCCCCAATTATAATAGCTACACAAACGTTAAAAAGGGAAAAGCAGGCTGTACAGCAATCCCAATTCTGGTAATAAAAAGAAAGAAAACAAATCGTTTGCAAAAGTTGGTATCAGCGAATAATGATTTGAGTCTAACAGAGCATTTCCACTAATGCATGTGAAGAAAATAACATTTAAATCTGTCAAACACTTCAATATCTATACCCCCTAAAATGTAAATGGACCGTTCAAACATTTATGTTGATATGTATCGAACGATTGACCATGGCCAATCATAAAACATTGTGTTGCTAAGCATGAGGTTATGATGCTGGACCGTTGGGTTATTCAGTTTTATGAATATTGCAAAGGTACTTAGAGTAAAACTGTTTCAGAATTTTTTAAAATTGGGTCGAATTTTCAGAATGTCTAATGCAACTACCTGACCAGATACTTTAGTGAACGACGATACACACAGTGTTTAGTAAATAGGCCCTCCATGACGGGCCCTGTAGGAAGTCAGGTTCAAAAGTAATTTTTGATGCTGCAGGTACCTACATGAAATTTGTCACAAATAGAATATTTTTGTATTCTATAGAAAGATAACAAATGTTTAATTTACATTCTGTACAGATACATATCCAAACAGGCTTCTGTTGGGAGAATGGCTTCACAATTTCGACGTTACGGGCATTTCCCTATACCAATTTGTGTGTGATGTAGAGAGTGCATTTTCCATAATTCCGTTTCTATGGGAGGATGTCCCGTTCAACTTGTTGTAATGGACCCCAAACAGGGGTTCATAAAGGCAGAAACATAGGTACTAAATATCGCCAATATAATTGAACTTATGAATTTTGTGATACAAATAATATTCCAGGCTCTATTGGTGTATAGATATTCAAAAGGCTTTGTGACAGTGTGGAACACAAACTTTTATTTGATGTATTAAATCTGTTAATTTTGGGGACAATTTTATTCAGTGGGTTAAGGACATTTTATTGTAAAAAAAGAACAGATATATTTTACTAATGGCTTTCTTTCGATCATATTCCAATGAAACGCGGGATATTTCAAGGGCGTGACCAATTTCGCCACGGTTATTTGTTTCTGTGATGTGTGATTGAGGTTTGGGCTATTATTATTAGGAATGATCAACATGTGAAATGAAAGGGAATTAAAATTGGAGACGTGGAGAAGAAAGTTAGTCTTGTAGCTGATTGATACCACATACTTTTTGCAAGGTGATGAAGAATCCTTTCAGAGTCTTTTTAACATCCTGGAAAGTTGCCAAGGTCTACGGTTGCAAGGGAATATCTCAAAATTCTGAAGCTATCCATATTGGGAGTCTCAAGGGAAGTCAGTTTAGGCCCTTTGAAGCCAATGGTTTAGTGTGGAAGAACAATACGTTTAAGAGTTTGATTCAATCTCCCTAACACTAAATCCCGTTTTGAGCTCAATTGATATTCCAAAACTTAATCAGATTCAAGCAATCCTCATTGTTGGCGCTCTGCAGGGAATTTGTAATAATTGGGTCAAAGTCACTGTTTATTAAGACGCTTTTGTTGCTCAGTTGCTTTATTTATTTCTGTCTTGAGTGTAACCGATTCCAAAATATTACTTTAGAAAACTTGATACTTATTTATAAATTCATCTGGGAGATGGGGGAATGGACGGGTGAAACGTAACTATTCTATGTAATGATTATTCAAATGATGGTATCGCATGGTAATCTTGTGGCCTTCTCAGGCACAACAGATGGTTTGGGCTAGACATTTGCTTGACCCTAACTATTTAATACATGGAAAAGTAAGATTGATATAATGTTTCTTTTCCAATTTTATAGTGAACTCAGTGTTATGGAAAACAAACGCCCCCGTGTTTCAAATCAGTAAAAACACTCAGTTGGGATGAAACCTTAAGGACTTGGACTTGTATAGAAAAAGACAAGGAAAATTTAGGTATGGTGACTATTTCTTCAAGACTCTATTTGGTGGAACCAAAATGTCCACCTCAAGACTAAACGTTTCGTTTTTTACCCAGAGTGGCTGGTAAGGATGGATATTGCTTATATGTCAATCCTTGATAGGGGATACAACTTTGTAAAAAAACATTTGAGACTTAGGTTATGATATGACTATCCCCCTGCAAGGATACGCAAGTAATTCTATTGGGGAATTGAATGCCAGTTCATTGGATTGGTTTATAACCCCAAGGAAAAATGTTGGATATATTTTTGATAAAGTTGTCACTGATCTGCTTAAAGCAGCTAAAGTTCCCAAAACATGCTTATAATAATTCTTAAGGTTCAGGACATCCATGATGATTATGAATTATTGGCAGGATTATTTTAGATGTTGATGGGGACACAGATTGGTACCTATGTCACTGTAATTTAATTTCAGTTAGTAGTACTATTGAAACCCAATGCGGTCCTTAATGTTAAAATATTTCATAGAGCAATTTGTACAAATAAGTTATGCCACAAAAATTGGCAAAAATTGAGTCTCCAAATGCTATTTTTGTAGCAGGGTTGCCTGAATTTTGTCACATTTTATGGGATGCCTGACGAGGTCTCCCTCTGTGGGAGAGTCTTTTGCAATTATTTGTGCAGAAAAAACTGGTGATAAGTTCTAATTTTTCTAATTTGAGAAAATGTTTGGTGTGGATAAAACCTACATCTGTCATAGTACAGGTGTCATTACCTTATTTGTATTTGAAATTTTACATCTAAGACATGCAAATTTAACAAAACTAATCCCAATTTCACGGCCTACCTCAAAATGTTCAGATTAAAATTAAAGGAAGAGTATAAGATGGCTGAAAACGACAAATGGGTAAACCTGTCAAAACTGTTACTTTGAGACGATTAATTTATAAATTATTTTTTTAGTCCCCTGTGATTTTTTTGTTTAATAATAAATTCAGATTTTTATTTTTTTAATTTGATTTTTTTAAATTTCTGGTATTGCCATTGTGTTATTGTTTTTAGTTATGTCATCGACATGTGTCTTGTGTTTTTTTTGTTTGTGTTGTTTTTTGTTTGTTTTGTTTTTTGTTTTGTGTGTGGTGTTTGATTGTTGTTTGTTTTGTCGTTTTTGTGGTTCGTTTTTTGTCTGTCTTTGTGATCTGTGTCAGTTTTTTTTCGATTATTAAAAAAACCTCTTGTGATGAGATTCTCATTGTCATGATTGTACTGTTATTGATTGAGAAAAAAAACAAGTTGAAGAAAGTAGGAAAATAGGGTGGGGGAAATTGATATGTCGCAATTGTTACTGACGCAAAAACAAACTTGTTTTGTGAACTTAGAAAGGCCCCATATCTCAAAAATGACCAAAAAATATCAGTTATAGCTTTGTAATTATCAGCCTCACTATTTTCAATCTACACGTACATGGTCATCCAAAAATACTTAACAAATAGCAATGTTCATGTTTTTTAAGATATAAAAATGGGCTAATTTCTTCTCATGTACAACATTTCTTGGTTGAAACTAACTTTGTCCACAGCCAAAAAACAAATATTTTTTTTTTATGTTTTTTCTTATTGTTGCACGTAGGCCTAAACATGTAAATTAGATCTGAACGCAATTAAAACAAACATATGCACGGAAGCCCTTTGGGACAATGGCTTTAAAGTGCCCTAAATTAGGTGATTATCTTGAGATTAGATCATGCGATCGCTTTCACCAATATCCCATAACGTAGTAGATGAGGTGGTATTTTAAGACTGCATCGTGTCCCCAAATAAGAAGTTATTAAAAGCTTTAAAACTATTATACCCGCGCCTTGGACAATTGACATAATGGATTGGGGGGAGTATTGGGATTACTCGATCTTCCAAAAGTGACATCTCGGCAAACGAGTATTGAAAACAAGCTATGAAGTAAGGTGTGCGATTTTTCCATTAGCTTCGGGGGTTGCAACGGCGGCAACCCAAGCGAAAATGTCTTTTCTTCGAACACAACAAACGTATTCTTCCATTACAAAATAATCCGATATACTAGATATTTACGGGTTTATATATAATATATTACAACAGGGAAGAAGTCAAACCTCTAAAAAGTGCCTAGATACTTGTCCACTTTCACGAATAAAAAATACACCCCTGCACCAAGTAAGGAAGGCTGAAACAGGAATATCTAGCCACTTGAAGTGGTAGAAACAATCTCGCGAAATAGGTAACACTCAGGAGCTCAAAACAACTTAGCAGATTTTATTCCTCATCAAAAACAACTCTCTGCTACAAAGATCTCTCGAAAATCACTAAAGAAGACATTCGAAGTTTGAAACATTTTTGTCAAGTTTCCAAATATATTGCATATTGATTTCCAAATAACCTATCCTTCTCCTTCTACAATCCCGTTTTCTATTAATTCCCTACAAAGTCCTGGCAATTTGCGTGGTCGACACCTAAAAAATAAAAGTAAACAAAATGCTATACTATATATAAGGGACAACTCGCACGACGACGCAAGCAAGCAATATGAGAGGCGTCCGCCCTCATAAATAGTATCTATTCAAAAAGTACTTAAAGATAAACAGTGGTCTTTTTTTTGCAAATAGGTGAACAACCTCAAGAACATCGTTCAATCAGTATAGGCTTAGACTAATTAAGTTAACTAATTACTATTTGGCCAGCCTGGGAAGATGTTTTTGGTGACCGTTACACTATCTGAGGGAGGGGAAACGGATCGCATAGTAGTGAAGGCAGGAGAATGAAAAAATTTGCTTTATCTAAAATGTTTACTCTTTGTGGGAGAGACAGTGACTATGTCAGGTCGTTCGGGGAGGGGAATTATCAGCTTTTCCCCCCCAATAAAAATGTTGATATTTTTTGGAGGGTGCTTAGTTTTAACTGCAAAGTGACTATTTCAGGGGAGGAAATGACAATCAAAACAGAGTGTTGCCTCCCTCAAATAGTAAATCGTTTAAAGTGCGGGTTCCGATCGTCTTTTGGACCCCCTGATTTACCCGAGGGTAGTATCGAATTTGATTCAGATGAAGGCCGTATTGTTCTCATCGTCGTCTGAAATTGAGCCTCAAATCCATTTCATTCCAAATGGATATTAAACAAGAAGCCACGTTCTAGTGTTAACCCAATCACTATTAGCACAGTTTTTGAATAGGGCTTGCAACATCATTATTGCGTCTACCATCAAAACCGCAAGTTTGTTTCCCACGTACTAGATGTGGTGATATGGCAAGTGCCAGGCTCTACAAGTAGAGAACACAATACAACACAATCGGAACAAGCACATTTTAAAATGAGGCACCAGAAAGTTTACTATTTGTCAGGCGTGCTATTGTGGTGAGATTGCCGAAGTTGCCTGTGTTTAACTACAAAGTTACTATTTCAGGGAAGGAAACCAAATAAACAGAGTGTGTCTCGATTTTAGGGCTTCAGTTAATAGCTTTATCAGACATAGGTGGCAAATGCTGGGGATTCATTTCTAATAAAAAATGCATGCCTTCAACCAACTGTGGAGCTGTTGGTAGTTCAGGTGTGATTGGACGAAGGGACGAGATTGTATTAGCGCTATGTAAAATTGGTCATACTTATATGACCCAATAGTCATTTTGCTTAGAGGTGAGCCAAGCCCTCGGGTGTCTCGGCTTGTGATTGGGTCTTTCCTGTAACATGCATTACTTGAGTGCTTTGATTATGCGCTTATTCGTAGAAAATATTAAACAGTGTCCCAGATTTGAAAACATTATTTCAAGATATTGGGCCTCTTCAGGTGATAAATTTCCTGAGTAGGCTGTTTGTTTAAATATTTTTAACTTTTTAAAATATTGTGACTAAGAATTTTATTGTTTGGTGGATGTTTTTATAAAAGGTTTTTGATGTTTTAACCGTAATGACAACGATATGGCACATTTGTGTTGAGTTGTCTTTAAACTTTAATACTCGCTCACGCACTCACGTCACTCAAATAGTAAACTTAGTTAAACAATGCACTAGAAAGATGGGTGAATACTCATTTTATAAGAGATATTAGATTTCCAGAGAGGACGCGCCCCCATATTTGTTGTAACCCCCATTGTTTTGCATCTTTTGCAATGCTTACCAAGTATAGATCACACCAAGGGAATAGCTGAATAAAACCATCTTTTGTAGTACCATGATGATGTACTAGCATTTTCTGTTGTGCACGCGCCAGAAATTCAAAGCATGAACGTTCTATGGGGACGATTTGCAGATAGCAGGGAAGTTCAACAAGGTTTATGCTGGTTTCTTTTGTACTTGTTTGTTCAATAAACCTTTGAAACGTTCTCGCACCATGGTGCTGATATAATTGCAAAATACTTATTCGCTTTGTGGCGGATGACGGTTCGCAATCCTTTTTCCATTTAGCAATTGATAATTAAACTTTCCTTAAAGGTGTATTCTATAGTCGTTAAAAAACGTCGTACAATTTCCTGAATTTGCCTCAATTTAGTTTATTGGTAATTCTTATTCAAAAATTTGACTGAACAAGCACAGATCCTAGTCTCCTTTTAATTTCCGTTCATTCGAATTTACTAGATGTGCAACCGATTTCCTCCGCAATATGTTTTCATTTAGTCTACCCCTACCACCTCCCTCGAGGCATTCCTATGGAGCATGCACTGTAAAAATATTGTAAGTTTTTAGTATTTTTACTGGCAGTAATTCCGAAAACAAATCACCATAAAAATTAAAAGTAAAACGCTAAAAAACAATGCGCCTTTGATGAGTAAATTACAGCGACTGTGAGAGTGTGTTAAGCTTGTGTAGTAGGGAGGCCTATCCACAAATGTCAACCAATTTTGTTTTACAGTGATATACTGTAAAATTTAGTTTGTTGTAAACATGTTTACACAACACTGTAAAATAATGCAGTGAATTTACAGTTGAAACCTGTAAAAGATCTATATGAAATTGTGTCGGCAGAATGCGCCAGGCTTTTCTGTAAAATTTACATTTTTCTTGTAAATGTAGTACTTTTGGACATAGGAAATTAGATTTTGTTGTATTTACAATTACAAACAGCCAATATTGTAATTTTCTCAAAAGCTTTTACAGTATTTTAACTCTAAATTGCAATCTCAATTATTTAACGTGTTGGGATTCATGATGGATAGACATTATCTCGCCTAAAATAAGCAAAAACAACGTTAGAAATATTGATATAAGAAGACTTAAAAGGTCTTAAAATCCAATGCTTTAATATACATAAACGGTTTACTGGGGGGGGGGGAACAGTAAACATCAGCCAATTGTTTTTAAAAAAGTGACAGTTTAATACGAGTTAAGTGCTTATTAAAAAACCCACACTAAACCCACAAACAAAACACAAACATTTAATTTTTGGACCCCCACCTAACTACACACACATACACACATGCACCACAACACACAACCTATCACACACATACACACACATAAGAATTGCTTCCCTCCCTCAAAACTTATAGTTAACACGAGAACGAGGCACTGGAAAGATAGGGCAATGCCTCCGTGTAACTCCAAAGTTTAATATGGCCAGTGATGGGGTGTCCTTAACCAAAATCAAATAAAGAGTGATATCTCATTTTAAAGAACTCTGAGATGACTATCACTATCAAATAAGCAGATATAGCGGCTAATATCTCTCATCATATTCAATTCACCGTGACTATCAAACTATCAGATAGACTCTATCATCTATCCAAAATATCAGATATATCAGATAAGACTCTATCATCATCAAAATAGCAGATATAGGAGCTATCGCATCTCAACAAAAAATTTTCTCAATCAACTGTCAACTGTGACTATCAAACTAATAGATAGACTCTATCATCTATCAAAAAAAAAATAGGCAGCTATAACAGCTAATATCTCTCAATTTTCCTCTCCTCTTCAAAACCGTGGACTATCAAACTATCAAATAGACATCTATCATCTATCTGATATATCAGATATATCAGAAGGACTCTTCATCTATCAGTAATAGCATTATAGCAGCTAAGCATCTCAATTATTCACTTCAAATGTGACTATCAAACTATCAGATAGACTCTATCAACGATCAAATATCAGATATATCAGATATACTACCATCTATCAAAATATCAGATATATCTATATACATATCATCTATCAAAATAGCAGATATAGCACATTTATCATCTCAACTCTTTCTCTTCAAAACCGTGACTATCAAACTATCAGATAGACTCTCATATCTATCAAATATCAAAATCTCAGATAGACTATCATCTACTATCAAAATATCAGATATCGCAGCTTATCATCATCAAAATTTGCTCTTCACTGTGACTATCAAACTATCGATAGACTCTCTATCATCTATCAAATATCAATATAGCATCTATATCATCTCAAATATTCTCAACTGTGACTATCAAACTATCAGATAGACCTATCATGCTTTAAAATAATCAGATATTTTTTTTTTTTTTTTTTTAATTATCTTCAAAATAGCAGATATAGGTCAGCTTATATCATCTCAAAAGTTTCTCTTCAATCACTGTGAACTATCAAACTATCAGATAGCCTCTATCATCTCTCAAAATATCAGATATAGCAGCTATATCATCCTCAAAATTTGCTCATCCATCAAAAACCGTGACTATCAACATCAGATAGACTACTAATCATCTATCAAAATATCAGATATATCAGAGAGACTCTATCATCTATCAAAGAATCAGATATAATAAGATGACTCTATGCATCTAACATCTATCAAAATAGCAGATATACAGAAGACCTCTATCATCTATCAAAATATCAGATATATCAGATCGACTCTACATCTATCAAATATTACGATATATCAGAAGACTCATCATCATCTAATCAAATATCAGATATACAGCTATATCATCTCAAATTATCTCTTCAACCATGACTACCAAACTCAGATCAGATAGACGCTATCATCTACTCAAAATAGCAGATATACTCAGATAGACTCTATCATCTACAAAATATCAGATATCTCAGATAGACTCTATCACATATCAAAATGGCAAAACAAAACCATGACCTATATCAAAATATCACCAATATAATCATGGTCTTTTTTTTTGCAAATAATCAGCATATTCCCCTATCTTTTAACACCGTCTATCACTTGTGCTATCCTCAAAAAGACCAATCCTGCCCCTTCCTTCCCTGAAAATTCGAGTTTGTTGCACCCACCTGGTGATTAATTTTCCAATATATCACCTTGAAGGGGGTGTCCTTCTTACTATTGATTAGGTATGTTTCCCGCCCCCTGAAGTGCACATTACGCGTGTACGCCCTATTTCAAAAATGGCCACCATTTGTTTTATGAAAAACTGCTATTTTGGATTTTCATTATGGATAGGAATTTTATCCAGGACCGAACGAATAAAGTCTACCTTCTGAAGTGGGCTTAAATCATTTAAGTCCAAGATGGCCGCGTTAGGAGGCATGTTTTGTTAAAGTACTAAATTGCCCCAAATTAAATAGATGGGGTAAGAATGCGAAGTAATATTTTGAGACCACCAAAAAGAGAATCAATGACATTTGATGTATTAACGGACATGATCATAACTCATATGGCGGCGGTTATACCCGCTCGGGGGACATTAATCAAGAAGAAAAAGACCCCTGCACATCGTTTCCATAACGAAAACTATTGATACATTTCTATCTGTAATGAATTATAATGACGGTGTTACATAAACCAATGGCAGCAATTTTGAAATGGGCAGGACACGCCCAACGTGCAGCTTTTCGGGTGCGGAAAAAATACTAATCCTAGTCAGGGGGACATCCCCTTTATTTAAGGTGATAATATGTGAAAGTAAGCCAACTAATTGGGTGCAACGAAGGAAAATATGATAATGGCATCTTGGCTAATTGGCTGTTAGAGCTAGATCATCTGAGTAGTCAAGGTCTGGAGATACTGGCTTTGGTGACGTTTGGAATGTTAGGTTTGATGGTGAGTCCTTTGCCGTCATGATGTCAAGACTTCGAGGGTGTATTCAACCGCGATACAAGAGAAGGGGGCAAGAGTATCTCCTTGGGGATTCCAGTAGTGTAGGAACTCATTTTGGACAATTCCCATGGTCTGCCACACACAGCTATATGGGTTATCAACATGATGGCCAATTGCCTTGATAGTCTAATCTGGGACACCGTAGTTGGCGAATAGGCCAGCATTGTTCCCTGTTTACATGTCAAAGCTTGGAGAAGTATACAAACACAATTGAAGCTTTTCTCTGGAAATTCTCAACTCTTTATGATCCTTTTGGGGGCAAGTATCTGAGGTAGTGTGATCTGCCTTTGCGAAACCATTTGGTTCGCCGAGAATGATCTATGTAGGAGTGATTCTGTTGAGAGCATTAGTGTAGTCTTAGAGGTCAGTGGGAAAGTGTGATTCCTCTGTAGTTTTGGGGTTGTTGTTTTAGAGGTCGCCTTACTTTGGTAGAGGAATGAGGAAAGATGTGAAAAAAAGCAGCTGTTTGTTTGTCATGTAGGTGTTGTTACACAAATTCTAACAGTTGATCATGGAAAAGTGGATTCTTCCAGATTACTGTCGGGACAGGTGTTTGGTGTTCAGTTCTTTAGGCAGCTCCTTATAGTGCGGGTCAGTCTCTGGATGGAAGGGTGTCTGCTACCTTGAGATTGAAGAAAGGTTCATCCAAAGTATCTGAACGGTTGCCAAGAGAGAAACTATACGGTGTGGAATTGAGCAATTTTGCTCACTCGCGCGATAGGTGCCGTCACTGGGACGTAATACTAGGTATTTTTTATATTTTGGTAGCATATAGAAAGAGGACCATAACCAATTATCAATGATGTAAACAAAATCATAATATAGTATAATGTAATTCTTATTAAAAGGTGGGAACCCGAGGATCGTTTTCCTCCCAATCTCATCACAATTAATATTTTGACATCAAAGCACGTATTTCGTCCACCAGGTAAAATTTTATGCCTGAGAAATGTTTACTAGATTTACCGACATAAGGTGCTCAAATGGGTTGACCATAATGACCTATGGGTCATTGTGATAAATCATCTGACTTTCATCAAACCGGATCGGGGGTTTTTGTTGAGATGACTCTATGCCAAGTACAACAAATGATTTGAATTAAATCGGACCATCTACCTTTAAAGTAAGTAGGAGGTACATGTAATTAATCGATTGTCTTATAGACGGAAAAGCGTACAGGGTGTCTCAGAAGAACTTACCTCCCAGAAACGGCCTTTTTGCGTACTTAATCAATTTTATCCTGTTCTAGGTTATAGTATGAACAATATGTACTCTTTTGAAGTTGGTGAAAACAAAAAGGGAAAAAACGGTGCCAATAACCAACAATGATTATTTCCTAAAAAATGATGCAAAAACTACTTTGTCCAAAGCTAGCAATAGCAGAGAAACATATACATTGTAATTTTATTTTGGATTTGACCCACACGAACAGTCCTCAAATTTAACTAATTTGTTACATGTATTGCATATGCCACTTATTTGTTCTTCAGAATGAAGTGACCCAAATCCCCTACCCGTCTCCATCATAAATGCCAAATTAAATTTGGTCAAAGCCGCACTTTTCAAAATAATGGCATTGGCGTGACTCCTACAATGGTTTCTACTGAATATGCTCTTGGTTTGAAGGACCATCATTCATCGTGAATGGGTAAGTTTTTCCCTCAAAGTAGGGTTCCAGTAAGATGACAATCAAGAGGAACAGAGAAAAATTTCTTGAGCATGGACGACTCTAAAAAGTTACCATGGAGAGAGATATGGTGGTCAAACAACAAGGCCCCCCTTTCCCTGTGTCAGTTACAGACCATAAATAATGCGCAGTGCGTAATAAACTGAACAACTAATCTAAAACCAGCAATGGGCCTTGGAATTTGAGAGTATATTGTCCAGAAGGGTCTTAAAATTTCTGTTGGGATATTTGCATCTGGTTTCTCTGTTGCTAGCCGTGGACAAAGTGGTTTGCATCATTTTTCGGGGAAAAAATAGTCATTGTTTGGTTATTATTTTCACCGTTTTCTTTATTGTTTTACTTATGTTCAAAAAAGTACCATATTTTCAAATATAAAAGCTAAAACAAGGATAACGATGATTAAGTAGCAAAAATGCCGTTTCTTGAGGCTAACGGTTTCTTAGCTGAGGGACACCCTGTAAGTACTTTAACTAGGATTTCGGCTGTCATATTACTCATACTCGAATTGTATTTTTTGACATTCGATCATTTTCAGTGTTACTTAGAGAAAATTATATTTGCTCCAAATTTGGGTTACTCCGTATACTTTCTGCACAAAATAATCAACAGATATCTGTACGGACATGTAAAGAGTTGAATCAGAATGGTGTTTAAAGTCTTTATTCCGTATAGGCTTTATTGATTTTTTTCATCCAGAAGATAGGTGACACCAAGGACCCAGCCAAATATGATTTAAATACATGTAGTTCGTTAATGGGTCATCCATTCAGATCTTTTTTCATTTTTGTAATTGTTGAAATTATTCTACTTCTTAAACCTTGAATTTTGGCCTGCATTTAAAATGTCATACCTTAGGACTTTTACTAATTCAAACTTTTATTTTTAATTTTAAGGTGTTAACATTTCAATTTTATCCCCCTGGCTTGAAAAACAGAGGGGGATTTGCGTTAGCGTGCATGTCCATATGTATGCGTGTTCCAGTTTGGTTAGGTTTTCGTCTTTCACGTTGTCTTCAAAAAGTTCAAGTCTGATTTAAACCAGACTTTGGGTTAAGGTGCAGTAGGGGTTCCTTCATATGTGGATGATGTCAAAGGTCATAGACCAAGGCCAAAGGTCATTTGAGGTCATGCTCCAGACTGCAATCTTGCTGGGGGATGACACAAGTTTACTTGCTGTATTTTTTGGTTTGTGTTATGCTTTGTAGTGAAGAATTAAACACATTTTTACCATTTTCTCCATGTAAATGTAATGTCTCCATGTAAAGTCTGTGTAATGAACTAACTAAGGAATAAAAGATAAAATCATCTTTTTCGGAAGCCGACTTTTGTCTTTGGTTCTCCATTTTTCTTTGTGTACTCAAATCATTCAATAGTAATCACATGCAAACTCCTCTAATTTTTTCTCACTAATATCGCGATTTTTTAAACCTGTTCGTATAGACTGACCCAAAACGTTTGAAAACAAAATTTTCACTTATATGGTAATTATTTGAAACCTGTTCGTATATGTTATGTATCAGTGAAAAGCTCATTTCAACAGCTTCACAATGACGCCCATTTGTAACAATAACTTGCTCCACATTCCGATCCTTTTTCATTTTGATGTTCATGTAACCTATTGGCATCTTTGGTGAATATCCAGTTATTTCTAAACAAAAAAGCATTTTCCATTTTCACATCCAATAGCCCTTGCACAAAATTTAACTGTAACTTCCTAATTAAACACCCAATGTTATCCAACCCAAGGATCATATTGTCTTTGTGCCATCAAAACCCATCAACGTATGTGCGACAAAGTGAAAAAAGAGAAAAATGTATCTCATCATTTAAGTTCTATAGATTTCATCTGTTGAACTACATATCCTCAAAGTTTTCCATGTGGATCTCTAATTTTGGGTCTCTAAAGAAAACAATTCAGGTTTCACAAACTGATTGGTAAATATACAGGGACTGCTGCTCCCTCAACATTTCCAAATGCTGTGGACTCTTGATCTTGAACACTGCATGCTACCTGTGACCTTCTAAAGGTGAACATAACTTGGCGAATACTCATTCATTTATCTGGCAAGATTAGTGATTTTTGCATTTTCAACAAAACTCAAATGATCCCAAATGACTTTTGATCGCTTATCCTTGAAAACCCTGCATAGCTCACTCACGGATCATTCTGAATGTTTTTAAGCATTTTTAACAATGACCTATAACCTCTTAGCCCTAAGTGCCCAATATAACACATTACACATGAATCACTCTAAGCAATGTTGAATGCCTATAGTCATTTCTGTGCAAGCATTGTTCAACAATGACCTCAAATGACTCAAATAGCCTTTGACCTCTTATTCCCGAACACCCCATGTGACCCATTCCTGAAGGATCATTCTGAGCCATGTGTTAATACCCAGCCAATTTATGTGAATCTGTTAACTTAATCTTTTACAAAATTTCTAATGACCACAGATGACCTTTGACCTAGTTTCTGAACACCCCTTTTGTCCCCCACCTATCATTTTTCCACACCAGGTTCATGAATATCCATGAAAGATAGATTTAGCACCATTACATGGGCTCTTTATTACTATGCTGTCCAGCTCAGCAGCCTTTTTCACAGTACACATGGCAGCTTGAATACTCAATGATATTGACTTCTGACTTTTGCCATCTCAAATATATGAAATTGTGTCGAAACTTTGTTCTAAATTACAGTCGACAGGTCGAGATGCCCTGCGCAATCATGTATTTGTAAGTGAAACATGGAATTCTTTTAGAATTCTACATTTCAAGTACAGGCACATGCTAGCATCTCTAACCTGCCTATTGTAATCAAACGCATACTCCACCTGTAATTAACTTCCACATCTGACCTAGAGATGGCGCAAACACTGGATGTTTGGAAAATATGATTTTGTGTGAAAGAAACATTGCATTTTTCAATAATGACATATGAACAACCCCTAGATGACCTTTGAATATGTATTCCACCAAACAAAAAAAAAAAAACACTCAATGATCATTCTTAGGAACTCTTATAAAAGCCCAGTTATTTCTGTGGACAAAAAAAGCAGGCTGCACCTCGCTCAGTGAGCTGGCCTTAGGACACCTGCGTTACCATTTGACCAGAGGGTGTTTTGAGTCAATCCCACAGTGCACCAGTTTTGAGAAATTTCACCTCAATCTCAATAGGGTCATGTGATCTCATAAAAATCCTATTCTTAACACATAAAAAACCTGGACTTAAATGCTCATTTTAGCCCACAAAGCGTTAGAAATGTCTTGTAGTTCTTTAACTTTTGGAACAATTTTAATCCCTAAGTACTGACGTGTTTATGTACAGTATAGGCACATTGCTGTGCATCATGATTGATTCAAAACACCCTCTGCCATTTGACAGATCTTTGATCTCTTATCCCTGACACTTCATAACACCCACATGTCAAGGATCATTCTGAACTGTGAAATATGTTGAATACCTCTCATTTTGTGGAGAAATTTTGAAGCACTTTCAAACAATGACCTTAACTGAATCCTTGATGACCTTAGACCTCTAACACCCCACATGACCTACTCGATAATGAGTGAGAAACTTTAGCTCAGCTATGTCTGTGAAAAAAAGCATTTTTCAACAATGACCTCAAATGACCCCTAGTTGAACTTTAACTTCTTAATACTCAACACCTCATATGACCCAAATCATATAATCTGAGCAATTCCAGTGAATACCCCCTTCTTTGCTGGCAAAATTATTGCTGCTGAGCATTTTTTCCAACATTACCGTCAATTGGTCTCTAGATTACCTTTGACTTTTTTAGCGGCTTCAGTAGACCACTACAGGGCCCGGGGAAAATGGTGTTCGTTCAATGGCACTACAATCCATGTTTGATACCATAAGATAGTTAGTATGGCCACCCTACAGCATCACTAGGTAGTTAGTGGAGTCAAATTTTATCACTTTTTTGCTACACATGTTGTAGACTAAACACTACTTATACACCCGTAAAATTGCTCAAAAGTAAGGGGTGGTATCTAGAAAAGGCAATTTTGGTCTTCGGCCGTAGAGTCATACTCATTATTATGATATCAATTTACAACTTATAAGACCCTCTGCTAATTTATACTAATTCATTCCTTTTCGATTGTCATGAACAATGCGTCCTGGGGTCAAAGGTCATGAATCTTACCATTCTTCTTATTTGCAGGAAATAAGAACACTATATGGGAATTTGATTTTTGAGAATCACCTGACAGTGTTAGATACCATTTGACTTAGTAAATTCCATCTATCTCAAAACAGGCCTGTCCTGAGTGTGTGTGTGTGGGGGGGTGCAACCTAGTTTCAGTGTCCCCTCTCCGCAAAATGGCAAAGGTCCCTATTTGATTTCTTTTGATAAAAAGGTTAAAATCTATAGACAATTTCCCTAAGAAAGTTCACTTTGGTGATCGATGTTCAAAGTAAAAAAAAAGACCATTTTAAGGGTTAGGTCTATATACTTTTTACCCAAAAAGTCCCGCACCCCCTAAAAATCCTGCGTAAGGGCCCTGCTAAAAACGATACTTTCAATTCAGAAAAATCAAAAGAATGGGGTATTTCAATTGAAGGTAATTCAGGTTTCAAAGATTTTACTTGACAGTCCTTATTACCCACCTACAGCAGTTAAAACTAATTATCACTGGTCAACGAATTAGCCAGGAAGTTACAATTCACACGGCGACCCTGTTAATGTCACAACACCTGACATGGGTAACTGATTCACAATAAAAGTCCAAAGAATTTCGTGTTTAAAATCACCACAGTCCAACATCTCTTGAAAACCCACCGCCTCACTCGAGGCGGCCGGCTCTAAGAGGAAACTTCCTTATGGCAAGCACCACGTCTGACAATAGTGGCAAGCGGCTCTTGTGTGGTTGGGGACCCATGCAGAAACCTCCGCCTACTTTTTCGATAATAGGGATTCCGTCTTCCCTTCTGCTTGGGCAGTCATGGGTCCTACCTGTCATCGTTGCCCCGCGAGGCTCCAACTTCTTGCTGCTCTGAAGCGGTCCTCCCTGGTTTTCCCAGATGTGGGTCCTGCTCCCTTTCTTCTTTTGTCGGTGACATGGGGATTGCCATCCCTATTGGCCCATGTTCGGTAGGCTCACCGGTGGACTGTATTCCAGGCTCGGCTTCTTCTGCTGCTTTTTCCGTGCTCCATCTGGCTCCTAGACGTTCCGTTCCGGAGGCAGAAGGAGTCCCTGCACCCGTTGGGACCGAGGAATAAGTGGAAATGGGGAGTCGGGGTTCTCACGTGGGAATGCTCCTGGTGGGGACTGCATCCGCACAAAGGTTCTTGATATGTGGCATGCACCGAAGCTGTGTGATGGCTCCAATTTGCCTTCTCTGCTGGTATGGATCATCAGCAAATTCCCTCAAGATAATGAACTTCGAGGGTCATTCTCCAATCATGAAGCTTAAGAGGCCAGAGTTTCGGACCGATCTCGCTGGCCTCACATCTGGGCTGCTTAGAAAGACTGATACTCAGTGAAATCAATGATGCGTCGAGGCAAATGTGCCCCACACCCAAGTTGGCTTTTTGGGGAGATGAATCAATAACGGATCAGATGGCAAGACTTGTCAATGACATCGGTGCGGCCTAGGTTTGGAGCAGTTTTCAAGGATCTATTATGCAGTCCGGCATCGAGGTATCTTCCTTAAGCTAGTCAGGATCTTTCCTGATTGCTGTGCCGTTTTTAAGTTCATCATGCTGCTCGTCAGGAATTGGTCTTTTAAGCCTGGGGACATGAAGGTGGGCTATGCAGTTGAAAGCGTGAGCTTCGGAATGTTGTCCCACCTGATTCCTATCCTGGTGCCCGCCCAATCTCTTCGGCATGTGTGCCGAGAGAGAGGTTTGTTCGGCAGCACTAGGAATGGCTGTCCATTTCCTTTGTCAGGGAGACCTGTCACTGTAAACCAGTCCTTCCACTGGAAATGCAACACACACAATAACTGTCCCTCTGTTTTCCACCTTGCAAACGCGTTGCTAAGGCATCTCTTTGGATGGATAATGGCTGTTGCAACGGGCAAAGCTTTTAGCTACACGGTGGAACTGTGGCCTTGTTTTCCTTGCCGTCGTCACATCAGGCCATGCAGTCGCTGCCACGGTCGGTCCCTCACCTTGGGCTTCTTCGCGGGGGCTCGCAGGGACTGGGTTGTGTCGATCCTTTGGCACTTTGCATGCAGCGGCTGTTGCTTTGGCATGCTTGGCTGCTGGGTGCGCTGTGGTCCCCCCTGCACCAGTGTGGTTCCCCTGTCGGCACCCTTTGTTGATCGGGGAATTTCACGGAGTCAGTTTGCATCCCCATCGGTCCAATATCCTGGATCGGACGGTGAGTCTTCTGAATGATTGTCCTCCTCTGCCTTGAACCGTAGGTGGTTTGTCAGCCATCTGGCCAGCCAGGGGTTTGTGGCCTTAAGCTTGAAAAGCATGGGGCAGCCTCGGCAGACTCAGAGCTGGAATTGGTCTAACGGGCACCCCTATTTGCATGGTCCGTGCGGACTTTCACTCAAACTCTGATCAAGCAAGCCGGTCCCCTCCGTTCCAGGCCTAGTGCCATACAATGAAATCCATCCGCTTATTAGAATTACGATTTCACTATGAATTTTGGACTAAATGCATGAATGAACAGTGCTCTAGGAGGCTATGATTTTGGACTAAACTGCACGATGAACCACTCTAGAGTGCACGAGATGCGGTCCGTCGTCATCATAAGGTTGCATTCATACCATTCCCTGCTTCCGCCATATCATGTGTCAATCGAGGAAAATCCTTCTGGCTGCCTGACTTGAACTATTGACTTGCTTGTGGAAGCATGAAACAAGCCAGTTGAATTAGTAGCGAGACCTCAAATTAGGTGCTTGATAGATTAGAATTACTTGCCGTGGTATTGTATTTTTTAAATTTTTAGGAGAGGAATATGCTCCAGCGGGCCAATCGCGGGCGAAGCCTGCCTTTATTCTGAATGCCTTTTAGGTGTTGCTTCTATTCCGGCCGACATTAACTGACCTTTCCAGTTTACACATCCCTTTCACACTGCGTTTTCATTGGGGGCTTCATGATTATTGCTTATCAGAAACCACGTTGAAGTGTCAACTCTCTTTGGCGTCAAACTACTCCTCCTTTTTGGTTTTCTATTCTTATGTTTACAAACTACTCCAGAGCATATCTGATGTTGATTTCCGTGAAAATGTATTTCCAGAACGAACTCACTCATAATGATTTCCATCCATAAGCATGAATATTTGGTCTGCCAAGGGCAAAGAAATGGGGGGGTATAGCAGCGGTGTTTGAAAGGAGCCAATCTCCACGTCGCTCTCGGATCGCTCTGCTCTGAGAAACAGCAACATTTGTAACGCATACTATATAGTCACTCCAAGACCGTGCTTTTTATTCTCCTTTGAAAGTGTTTTTAACTCAGCCTCTTAAATAGATACCGACTGTCCTTGGTATGGAAAGCCCAAATATGTCATTCCGACAGTGTATAGCCCTACTTATAGTTAAGCTTAAGTTTATTTTCTGCGCATTATGTCTTTTTTTCATCACCCCCCTCCTTGTAAAACATTGTTAGTATTTTCTATTAAATTATTTATTATATAGGGGTGTCGGTTGGCGCAGTGGGTTTCCCTCGCTTCGTACCACTGTGGTCACTGCGATTCCATGTGCGTTTGGTTCCAGGCCATACTTGCCTCCAGGTTTTCTCCAGGTACTCCGGCTTCCTCCTACTTCTAAAACTGAACTTTCTTCCCTAACGTGTATGATGATGTTAAACGTTGAATTGAATAAAAGTATCTTCATGACACTAATGACAATAGTGTTTTGGGTGTCGTTTATACTAATAAACGCCGCCCCCTCTATTATTGATTATTTTTTTATCTTATCAGTGATAGCTTTGTTTGTTGTTTGTGATGACAGATGAATGTGGCCAAATTGTTTTCATTGTGTTTTTGCACACCCTTTTCGGGATCGTTTTGGGACCAATTGTTTTTGCAAATTAATTCCCATTTCCATAGCTCTGAATTTAGAGAATAAGTATAAAGTTCATTAACATATAGCCTATTTAAGTGCGTAACAGCTCCCGCTCTGAGGGGGCAATTTCCCAGTTTTGGGAAATTTTCCCTCTCAGTGGGTCAAAAGCCAATTTTTCCTTTCCCCGTCAGAGGCTAAAAAACGGCTGATTTAGCATGATTTTTGCAATTTTTTCCCGCCAAAGTCAGCATGGGGGGGGGGCCAAACCTGCCACTGCCCCTCCTGTTACGCCAACTGCTATTTAGCATGCTTATAATAACCCTTTGTCAAAATGTAAAATTACAGAATTAGCGAAAATTATAACAAAATATCATAAAACGAATGATGCCACCGAACCATTGTTTTTATTGTGTTTTGCACGCCTTTTTCGGTCCGCTTTGGGACCCAATTGTTTTCAAATTAATTCCCATTTCCCATAGCTTATCTGAATTTAGAGAAATCGTATAAAGTTATTAAAATATAGGCCTATTTAGCATGCTTAAGTACCCGTGTCAAAATGTAACATTACGAATTAGCCGAAAATTCATAAGAATAATAAACGATGATGCAAGAACAATTGCAGCAAAAATATCGCAATTTCAACTTCATGGCTTTTCGATCCCTTCAGGTAATGTGGGATTCTGAGCAAATATGTCATCGCAGGCCATGACCTCTGACCCAGGGTCCACCTTCATCATTAAAAGTAATTTAATTTGACATAATCTGTACAAGGGCTAAGGTATATATGTATATTGATACCATAATAATTTGTATAATATGTCAAGATGGAGAAACTTTGTCTTGTCAACTAACCGCCTACCCCTTAATTTTGAGCATTATAAAAGGTCTAAGGAGTGCTCTTATATAACAAGCTGTAAGCAAAAAAGTGATCAATTTGCTCCACTCCTACCTGGTGATGCTGTAGAGGGTCCATACTAACTTTCTGAGGCATCGAACCTTGGATTTATTGTGACTTGAACGAATTCGATTTTCAGAGCCCCTACAAGCAGATTTGCTCCTGCTCTACAGTCATTGTTATCTCCACTCTGCACAATATTATTAAAGGATTAGCAGCGATTTGCTAATCCAAAACATCGAAAAGAATCATCAAAATTCATATTTTTAATATTTTTGTTACTCTGGCATGGATATGCGACCAAACCTGCACGTGGTTGGCTTGAAATCTGTGTAAAACAAAAATTAAAGGCAAGGGAGTACTTTTTATCTGATCTTCCTGTAATTTGTCTATATGTGCATATCAAAATTCCGCCTTGAGATCAAAAAGCCTTTCCTCCCCGGTGAATAGCACAGATTTTGAGCATGAATTGTGCACCATGATAATACAGTTTTGGACCCAAAACACAATAATATTGATCTTTGGGCTATTTCTGGTGTGAATCACAATAAGCTGTTTAGTGGCAGATTTTGAGACGCTGTCGCTTACTGTCTATTTGCGTGAGACGGTATGACATTTCCTCAATACGGGACTTCGTTTTTCCACCATTTGTGGTTTGTTTCTCTACATTAAATCATGTGTAATTATACACACTTATCCCTGATTTATATTATAAGTTAAAAACATGCATTTCAACATGTTTTTGATTCTCTCGCATTATCGGCTGCTAATCCCTTTAAAAGGGAGGGGTCAAATTTTAAACGTGCATGATTGAGATAGATTGTGACAAACAAACTCAGTGGATGGGATTTGAATCATGTGATCAGGTTGAAGTACCATACGTTGAGCAGTTAGAGCATCCTGATAGCTAGGAAAAGGGGCTCAAGCCCCCAAATCCTCTTTACCTGGATCTGCTACTGAAAATACCCACATTATAACAAAACACATTTAAAAGTTCCTAAATTACTTTTTATTTTAAATTGGAATGTATAGTAAGAATTATGTACGATTTCATTTTAAATATCAATATCTTACAAATGACTTTTTTGAGGGATCTGTTGAACCTAAAAGAATGCTAAATAACAAAATGGCACTTTAGACATCTATCAGGGACCTATCCAAAAAGAGTCATTTGAAATTTGCAGAAAAGGAAGAAAAAAAGCCCCAAAAGTGAAGAATAAGTCTGTAGAATTCTTATAAGTTATTTTTCCCAAACTGAAAATTTGACAGAAAAGGCAGAAACAGCAGTGCTCAAAGATATGAATCTCCATTCAATTATGTGTAGTAATAATGTCCGTACGGACAGTAAGCCCAAAAAAAATCTGTTATTGTACTGATATTTGCAATCAGTATCATTAAACATTTTTTTAAATTCGAAGAATCTTGGTATTACAAACAATGACCTTTCCTTGAATAAACAAATGACCTTTAGCTTATTCTTTTTCCCAAATATTTGGAAGAAACACCACACCCATGCAGGTGCCCAATTGAACTTTTTTTACCCCTGGTTACCTGTAATATTTGAGGCTATATTTCATGTAGATTTAGAAGCAGTTCCAAACATTTGAAGCCCCATTAGCACTTTTACACCCCCTCCCAGGACTACACCAGCACCCAGTCTTCGTCAGACATTCATATTTGCAAATATTTTCTCAAATTTTCCTGTATTCAGCGATTGGTATCTCGTTTTCGTTGATCAAAACTACTGGGCGACGGAAACAGCACTTCGAACCAGTTGCAGCAATCGGTTTATATGTTAAACAAATGGAGTGGAAAACACAAAGGGCGTATTCTCAAACGATGTTTAAAATAAACTGTGTTAGGCCTAAACTGTGGTTTAGCTTAACGCACAGTTTAAAAAAAAAAACGCAGGTTAAATATTTTAACAAGTATTTACAACCACTATATTTTAAAGCCCAGAAATATTCCACCGACCGGACGTTATCTTCGTCTATTATATTCGTGTGCGTGAACCATATGTATATGTGAGATACGGCCTCAGTAGTTTTTAAATGCCTACCTGGATTCCGGGGTAAATTCAAGAATGTCGTCATTATGCAAAGCTTTTCGAGAATTTTGTTCACGCTGTAGAAAACACCAGGCCTATTCAAAACTGGTGTATGGTCGTTTTGCGGCACTTGCTCAATCAGTCAAAACACGAACATACACACTCTACATAAAATAGAATCAAAGAACAATTAGACAGAAGAAATCAATTCTAAACTCGGAAAAGAAAGAGAAATAAAGAGGCACTGGTCATAACCACAGTATCACATAACCAGCTGAAATATCAAACATTTGATGAAGCGTGTAAGTTAAACACTCTTAAATCCCCCAGACCAATTCTAAGTTTAACAACGTTTTAGATATGTTTAACGATGTCCTTGCTAAAATTTTAAACAAGTGTTTACAAGTTAACCTGCTTTGAGATTGTGTTAATTTTTACTTAGCAGAACGTTTAAATTTAGATAATAAAGGATGATTTTTGGAACCGGTACTCTCTTTATTACACGACGATTGAACCCAAGGCGATACCATTATTTTTAAAGTGGAATAACGGGGCCGGAGGCCGGGAGTTTCTTCCACGCAAAAATCATGTTGTCGCGGGTTCAATTCGTCGAAAGAGAGTACCGGTTCCCAATCATCTCTTTATTCTCATTCTTAAACATCTTTATCATTTAAGGTCATCTTTAACCCAATATCGCGATGCTTTACGGCTAAAATACAACAAGAAAGGACTGCGACCACCAAGTGACAACAATCGAACAACCCGTTGAACGCAACGATCATACGCAACGAGACGCAACGTATAGGCCGGCGTGCGTGAAAGTAGCAAAACGCGGTATGACGCGAGCGCTTCAACCTAAAAATAACTTCAATACGCAGCGCGTACTACCTGGGTTCAATTAAACGAATTAACCCGGGCATCAACCAATGAAATTGCTTACATTTTCAGAGATGTTTAAGAATGCGATAGGGAAGGTATGCACCAAAAGTGCTATAAGGTGCCAAATACTGCATTTTGTGAGATAAAAGTGCTGAATTCCTCTTTCGTATGGTTTTTTATTTCATGAAAATTGAATGTACGGTTCCGAAGTTATGATAAGTTAAAAGGTTAGTATATAACAAGAATCGACATGTATTTCTTTTGTATGTTATTGTTTTTCACCCAGCGATATTTATTATGTATTTTATTATATTTCAACCGGTGATATTTAAGACTTTTAATTCGAAAATTCATATCTCAAAAAGTAAAGGTGATTTTTGGATGTTTTTTTCACCAAAAATTACGATAATTCAAGAGTTTGCATTTTTTATTGTTTTGATTTGAAATTTGTGTCATTAATTTGCATAATAAAAGAAATTAGTGTTTCCAGAGTTAAATGCCTTTTTCTCATTTCAACTCATTTTCGTTTAAAAAGTAGTTCAGGTACGCCATTTCTTGATGGATTTTGATGGGATTTTCACAGAATGAATATTTTGATATTTGTAACAAAATGTAGGAATTAGATTTTTAGAAAATTATTTCATTTTTTTGCATGAGGGCGCTGTTTTCACTAAAAATCAAGTTTTTGGGCAAAAATGAAATATTTTGATTTTTTTAGGAATTTTAGGATTTTTTTCAAAAATCTGATTCCTACATTTTTTAAGTTTATTCATTATCTTCATTTTAAAAAAAGAATGAGCTCTCTAGCATGTTCGGTCATGTACCTGTACTGTTTTTAAATCGGTACCTAAAAATCCAAGATGGCCGCCAATTAAATATGCAAATTAGGATTTTTTTTTTCATTTTGGTTTTTTTACTCATCCCAAGTGTCTTTGACACCGAATATGAGGTGTGTAGCATGTTTAATAAGGAAAAAGTGATTTTGGTGCACACCTTCCCTTAAGCAGTGATTAGCGTTAAACATCGTTTGAGAATACGGGCCACTGTGATAAAAGGGTATCTTGTCCTGTTATTCTTCGAATAGCCACATTCCTCACAGTAATCCTAGTTACATGTCTAATCATAAACATGAGTACAAGCCATCAGCAACAATTGTAGGCCAGAATTCTGTGGTCAAATGTCACATACACACTATATCCATTCAATGGCCCTCGCCAAAGTTTGCAACCTACACAGCTGTTTTAAAGTCTTATTATGACAAAACCAGAATAAAACCAAAATTATCGCCGGCGACACACTTTTGACAACTGATTTGGAATATTTAGTCCACTAACTACATTCTGTGTAAATTTTACGAAATTTCATTGCGGGCAAATATGATTTTTTTTTTTAAATCTAGTTTTTCACGTCTTTCTATGGAGAATGGGCATATAGAGAGCGCTATAACATACAAATCATGACCTTTGTAGGCCAATATGGCAAGATTCCCGCAATGAATAGGTCTGATTTTTGCAGAGATAGCTCTTGCATGTCCCTACTTATATCAGTTGTCAAAATTGTGTCGCCGCTGCTTAAAATTATTCTAAAAATAAAAGAGACAATTTGCATGGGGTCAAACAGCTGTGCCTAGTATTTTGGATAAAAAAAAATCATTCCTTATGCCAGAACTGGCATCGGGTTCTCTAACACAACTAAGAAGTTAAAGGGGGATGGCCCGATTTAAATCTGTAAATTTTTCATCTTGATAGCATTACCTTCACCCCAAAACTGTAAAGTTTCTCACCAATATTTCAATCCATTTTGAAGTGAGAGCTAAAAATGTGATTTTGTAATCCCCATAGAGTACTTTGTAAAAATAATATTGGGCGACCAAAATGGTGCATATTTTTGCTCATAACATCCAAACCAAGCATCATTTAGCCCTAAGACGTCACAGGGTAAATGAGAAAAATAGTAGCTTTCTTCTGATACCAAAACTGTGACCACTTCCGGTAAAATCTGGGGTCCCTCGGGACGAGGCTATTAGCGATCGGACCATGGACCTTTAAGCCCTGCATGGCATTTGACAATTGACTTGTGGGCCTGCAATTTCTATTGGTTATAGCAAACCAAACATTCACTCTTGGGCACAAGTTATATTTAAGTCAGATCAGCATGCATTTTGTTTGTGGACCACTAGAATTTTGGTTGCTAACAGACACCAGACATTGCATTCCTCCAATCTGTAACCTACCAATAAGGCATTTTAAAGCCATTGAAAACAGACTCACTTATATAAGAGATATGTTATATAATGTGAAGGAAATTGGTCACTTCAATCCTGTATATCAGTGTCCCAATCCATCATTACAACAAAGAATATGATGAGCTAAGGCCATCTTAATTTAATTGTGTGTCTTAAAGCTCCCGCGCGCATTAGTAAAATCACCCGCGTTATTCATTTTTCCCCTTTTTTTTCTTTAAAAAATTTTTTTTTGTTTTTTTCCACCAAGAAAATCCACGTCAGACATCGTGAAACACATAATCGCATAATTAACAAAACAATAGCAAGCAAATAGTGCCCAGACATGTGTGAGTGTTTAATTAAATATTTCATGTGGTGCAAAATGAAGTGACAGCAACAAAACATCAACGGATGGCCAATAAAAAAAAAAGTAAAAAAAAAAAAAAGAAAAAAAAAAACCCATTCCGCATTAGGTTTTCAAATTTTGAGGAGCTTTAAGACACACAATTAAGGTGGCCTAATGTTGTCGGTGTACACAAATGTAGTTCCGCATGTTACTCAGTTCTCTGAGCGTGCATGATGTCATAACTCATCATTAGATCCAAAAAGTGATGTTCTTGATTGCTTGTGTGATTCTGTATGCAGTGAACTGGTCACGGCCTTCCTGGGAGGACTTG
>JAMKCH010009619.1:0-27834 GCA_023653785.1 Ophioderma brevispina | reverse complement strand
AACCTTCGGGAACTTTTTGAACTCCTGATACCAACAAGTCGACTTTTTCATCGAATTTTCTCCAAATCTAACCTTAATCGAAAATCAGGAAATTGGACCGTGTTCGTTTCTTCCCCTTTTGTGGTTATCAGGTTACGATTCCGTTGCGGAATTTACCAATTGTTTTTTTTTTTTTTTTTCCGGGGGCCCTTTCGTCGTGCCTGGGCCAAGGGGGAAGGGGAAAAATGGTAAAAAGAAAAGAGGAGGTAAAGAGAAAAGCTCTGGAAGACGGGGTTCTGTACTCTAGGATAATAGTCTGCCAAAGTTTCAGGAGAACATATCTCTTGTCTTCACCTTCTTTGTGTTTGAACAGTGTGAAGTAATGCTTTGAATAGGGAGAGAGGATTTCCCGCATCTCCACCATTTATTGAAAACATTGTTAGGAGGGGGGCCGTAGCAGGCTAGGATTTTTTTTGGGGGGGGGGGGGGGAGGGTTGCATGGCTTTCACAAAAAAGTACAACTTTTTGGTAAAGTTGAGCTAAAGCCCCCCTTAAATGCTCCTTTGTAAAACTTTGTGAACATACTCATCAGCCAAAAGTGGATTCTAAATCAGAATTCTATAATTTTGGAATATCTTTTCTATAAAAAAAAACAGCCAGAAAGTGCACCCCCCCCCTCCCCCGCACATAGGGCCTGTGGCTAGGGTACAGGAGGGACAGGGCTTTCTCTTTGGGTCAGATGCCTCCCGTCAGGTGAGGACATTTTATCTGATTGGAGTATAATTATTCATTTTTTTAAACAAGGAGCCTATATTCGCTGCAAATGCTGATGAAATGCAATTTTGTTTGTTTGGGTTATTGAGTTACATTGATTTTTTTTTAAAGTAAAAATGAAAAAAAAATCACAAAATAAAAGCAAAACGTTTTATAGAATGATAGTGTTCAATAAAAGCGGATAGGGAAGGAAATGGCATGGAATCAAAGAAAATTGGGTTATATGTGGATGACCTTTACTCATTCTATATTTTTAGGGAGGAAAAAGTACAAGTAGATAAATGCTAGCTCACCCATTTGAACATAACATTTAATTCCTGTTCACAAGGATGACGTAAGGGTCAGTTTGATGGACACGCTTGCAGTAATGAAATGAGATGAATTGGGGAAAGATTTCGTCAGACAACTGTAGGCCTATAGCTCGGGAAATCATTCAGGTTTTCTGAGAGAATGGACAACAGGGATTGGTATTAAGGTTGGTACATGCAGTATGTATGCATGAGTAGGCCTTATTTTCAGAATGATCGCCATCTTTCAAAAAATTGAGGAAAATACTCCAACCAACCACAAAAAAACAAAAAACCAGGAAGAAATCAAAACGCACAATTTTCGGAGTCCATCTCCTCCCCTTCTTCTTATTTTCGTTATGGTTTATTCCGCTTGGGGCACACTGATAGGACACTCAGAAAAAATGGTATGTACACATAAATTTATATCACAAAGCACGGAAACTGTGAAACATGCAAACTGGACTCTGCTTAATTCATGCACTATCAAAACGTATTAGGTCGCGTAATCGATTAAATGAGAGTTATAAGTCTCGTGCCATTGATACCACCTGTTGAGTGAGTATCTGTGCCCCCAGCCCAGATAGCATGTTTCAAAAATTAACCGAGATGTGCGCAAGCGTAATGCGTCCGTTACTGTGAATGCGATACTGCTGGAGACAGTGTCCCTACAGATTCGTACAGTCTCGGCAGGCTACTCCCTACCCTAGTTGTTATTCGGAGCCCTGTGCAATTCACGTTCTGTGGACAAGTTGGTTGGCCGGGCTCTGTCCAGCTGGGGGTGGGCGTGGTTTAGTTTAGCCCCGAGTTTAGCATTATCGTTTAACCAAGTGCGTTCTAAACCCAGAGACCGAGCCGAGAAGGGTGGTACAGTTAGTATAGCACAACATTTTTAGAAAGAAATGCATCCTATACACAATATTTTTCTATCATATGAAGCAGATTGATGAAAAGGACACTCAGAACAGAAGAATTTTTAAAGGGGATGCCCAATTTTGTTTGCTTATTTTGGCGTGTTTCCACGCCCATTTTGGCACCAAAAAATAGGAAAAATGGCCATTTCACTTTGTTACAACAAAAGAACAAAAAGACCCAAAATGTTGTAAGATTATTTAATACCCCTTTCCTACAAGTCTTCTTGTGGTCAAACTTCAGGAACCTTAGCCACTTCAGGTGCTATTAATGCTTTCATTAGTTCAGAAGTGACAGTGGCAAATATATTCAAATTGATTTAAAAAAAAAAAAAAAAAAAAAACATCAAAATTAATGCTACTAAAAATAACCAATTTACCTAACTGACATGGATTTACACAAAATTTTCATATTTTGGGAGTTTCAATTGTGAAACTATACAAAATTGGATTGTTTGAAAAACAATAGGACATTCATATGAGCATTTTATTTTAAACAAGGCGGTTATCGAACCACCAAAGTCCCCCGGCCGGCGCGGATAGTAAATGGAGGGAAAGATAATTTTAAGTATTCACACGGGGAGAATTGTGATGGAAAATAAGTGTTCGCTCAAACCACTGAGGCTGCTGCCATAGCAGTTGCAGTTTGACCGTATCCAATGTTGACTACATTGACCATACAACTATTGGTAGTTATTTGGACCTTAGATGACCCTACTGACCTTGAAATGACATTCACCCCAATTTTCGGTTGAGAAATGTTGACCCACATACACCAAGTTTCAGACCTACAACATACTTAGTGATGTGACCTTGGATGACCTCTGAAGACCTTGAAATGACCTCAAACACTTGGCACTGAATTGCTGACCACACCACCAAGTTCATTCATCCAACCACCTTACATAGTGGTTTGACATTGAATGACCGATATGACCTGAAATGACCTTCAAAATTTTAAGCACTGAATGTTGACCACACCCACCAAGTTCATCATCCTACCACAATTGCAAAGGACATAGCAATTTAATTCCATTTGACCTTGAAGACCACGCATGACCTTGAAATTGAAATGACTTCAAATTTTTTGGCACTGAATGTGACCACACCCACCAAGTTTCATCATCCTACCCCAATTGACAAGGACTATAGCAATTTATTCCATTTGACCTTGAATGACCCGCATGACCCTTCAAATTTTTTGGCCACGGAATGTTGACCACACCCACCAAGTTTAAATCCTACCAAATGACAAGGTTATAGAAATATCCAATTTTGACCTTGGATGACCCCTCGAGACCTTGAAATGACCTTCAATTTTTCGGCACTGAAAAGGTGACCACACCACCAAGTTTCATAATCCCTGCCACAATTGCAAGGCTTTATATACAAGTTAATTTCCCCCATTTTTTTGACCACATTTGACCTTTGACCCATGACCACATGCCCCACCTCCGAACTAATCCACCGTCTACTGGGTGACATCTATGGTGCGAAGATGGGCAACCATACTTGCTTAGATCAAAATAATCGTGTTTACAAGGCTTCCCAATATATCCTATTTTTGACCGAAAATTTGGCCCTATTTTGGACCATATTTGCGAAGATGAAATCCATACTTGCTCAGATCAAAAAGATATAGTTCGTTTTACAAGGCTTATACAATATTATAGCCTATTTTTGACCAAATTTGACCCGATTTGACCAGATTTGGCCTTGACCATGTACATGGCCCCACGTTAATCCCAACAAACGCCTATGGAGAGTGCTCTAGTTGCGAAGATGGACACCCACCCTTGCTTAGATCCAGATATTGCGTGGGACACGCACACACGCACACATGGACGCACGGCATTTCTATAGTCCCCCTTTGCCAACTAAAGTTGGCGGTGGGGGACCAATAATTTCAATATTAAGCTTATTTATGCACTTAATGTAATGTGATCAAATGTCATGTAGCAGCTATTATTAATAAAACGTATTTAGAAGAATATAGAAATAGCGCCTATTGAATAATATAATTTTGTGAGCCGGGGGGGTTCTGGTGGAAAATTTCCGAAGTTTTATGTAACATAGTCTTTAAGAAGATGTAACCTTTCATGTGTTATGTTAGAAAAAATTACAATGTTTTAATTTTGGAAATAATTAAATATTGATTAATTAACGACCCTAATTAAAAATTTGAAATATTTAATTTTTTCTAACGTGGAGTCACCTTAACCAGAGTGTTTCACCTAAGTGCTTAACAGCTTTTTTGAATTTCTTATCAGAAACACATCGGAATTACCTGTTTAGAGCTTGCCTTTTGAGTAAAATAGCAAGGTGGCAGCATATTAAGGTTCAAATGTCATCTTAAAAGTTAATGTAGAAGACTCCAAACTTGGTCAGATCATAGATAAACCTAAATTTAATGAAGGACGTCTATCAGGTTTTCATCTATCATATTTTTGATACATTCTGACCCAATATTGCTGTGGAGAGAAGAGCATTTTGAAAGGGGGTATAAATTAAGATTTTTGCCTGTGGCTTGAAAATTTGCACCCTGCAAGTGATTAAGTTATTTTTTCCAATGCCAAAAACAACAAAACAACACTGTTCAAAGACATGATTCTCCATTCAATTATATTTGTAGGGGGAGGGAAGTGTCCGTGTACGGGACAGTAATAACTAAATATCCGAATTTGTCTTTTAGTTTGCTTTCAGCCTTATAAACTTACAGGGGTATTGCTGGTAGTGTAATTGTTACAGACATGCCAAAATCTATTTTTATTATTTTTCGATTTTCTGATTTGGCAAATCTCTGCATGTGCCTTTAAGTACAGAGTATCCTATGGTAATGCAATATTACCATAAAAATACTACATAAAACGTTTACTACATCAAAATTAAGATCAAGCGATATCAAGCTTTGAATTGAGCCTTTTAGATAGCGATCATTTAGTTTTGATTATTAATTAATAAGCAAAAAATAATTTCAAAATCGCTGAGTCGGCCTTTTCCTTTAAATTACTATGGATCCATTTTGTGTAGACCCCATAATACAGTACACATTTACTGGGTTTTTGTTCACATAAAACTAGAGGGATGAGAACGTTCTTGATAATCTCACAGATGAGATCTGATTGACGATAGAATCTCAAGGTACAACTTACACAGTGAGATAAGCTTGTCATATTAGTTGATTTGCCCTAGTTAAGAAACATTTTTAACTAGATATCATTGTTGAACAATCGTACTCTCCACTGGGATTGGAATACATTGAAAACATGGTAGCCATTTTTAAATGTCTCAACAAACTAAGCTTGGTTTGGCAACTGAATTAAATTTTTTTCAGTTACAGTAGCCAAAACTAACTTTTCAATTTGGGGAAGGGGGTACAAATGAGGACTTGAATGAAGTCAGACATAGCCTATAGCATATTCTCTTTTGGGATGGGTAAAGTCTTCTGAATGGGGTAACTCACCCCTCCCTTCTCCCCTCTGACTCTACCACTGGTCACTTTATTTTTTATCTTGAACTGTTCCATTTTAACTCTATGGCTGTTCTTTTATTGGTGGAATACCCTAGATAATGTGAATTTCATAATATTATCTGAACCACTTATTCTAAGTGTTCTTAAATGCAGAAATGACTTAAATGAGAACTTTAGAATATAGTTATTAATGTCGGTCTGTAAACGGGCACAGTGTGCTCATGACATGATAACACATAAAAATTTTGGAACATATGAGCTCTTTTTTTCCTCAAAAGTATCATTCACAAACACAAGACATATGCATATTACTGTTAAAAGGTACTTCTGCTCACCTGAAAATTCTCAACTCAAATTGAATGTCCAAATTTTTCCAGGGGAAGGCAAAAATGCAATGCAGATCCTCAAAAGACTAACGACTACAATGCGCATGGACATGGTAGTTAAATTTATATATCTTTATCTTCAAACAAAATCACTTAAATGCCTGTTCTTAGCACAGATTGCTGTTTGAACAATTCAATAGGCTCCAGTATATTTTTTTCTTGTATTTAAAGTTCAAAAGTCAAATCAAATTTGGTAGGTCAAAACTCTCACAAGTGGAGGTATTTAAAGCATTACAGGCCGATCCAGAACAGCACGCAACAAAATTTGACAGTTCCTAAAGTAAATACACAAAAAGTTTGACAGCACCACAGCTTGGTCGATCTTTGACAACTTGATCAAAGGCAACAAAAATCAAAGAAATTGGAAGGGAAAATGATTAATGATCACATTTGTGAAATGATTATTATAAATGACATACCTGGCAATAGCAAATGTTGAATGCTCAAGAAACTACATGATAATGTTCCAAGTGGCAGTTCCATACAGGTTGCATAAATAAAATCCAAGTTCCTCGCATGTTATCTCCAGCCAGTGTTGCCCATGTGCCCCATAACCATGAAAATGGAAACCTGTGGGAACTGGCGCTGGTCCATACCTAACAACAAGTCGTGGGAAATAGCGCTTCCAGTGACCCACCATCACCCCCTCTGGAAAACCACCAGCTAAAATCAAGGTTGTAATCCAATCCGACCCCTGTGCTCAACCCACTGTGACAGGCCAGTTTCTCACCATCAAAAATCCTGTGCTTCCACCATGCACACTGCAATGCAAGCTCAATTTCAAGTGCAAGAAATTTTTTAAATATTTCACAAGCACTTTCTGGGGGAAAAATCACATCTCCAAAATACCAATTCCAAAATTCTCAACTTTGCTACAAAATTTCCAGATATGTGTCAATTATAAAACCTGTGAAAAATAGTACATTGCTAATTTTGCATGAAAAATTCACACTGCAAAAATTACTTGGTTTACAAAAACTTGCTTTCCAGTTCACAGACTAGTGATTTCTGTGGCATTCAGGGAAAGTTCCAGGGTCTGGGAATTAAACACACAGACAGTGACCCCGAGGTCTGAACTTGGGAGCTTATTCTTGTTCATTCTCTCCTCTCTGTTCCACCTGCATGCACAACTTAAACGGAGCAACAATCAAAGGAATTTAGTCCACAAAAGGGACACTAAAGTTGGTAATAACCACATCAAGTATTCGTCAACCTTAATTCACACTGACTGGAGAGCTCTGCACGCTGCTATGGTCTACCTGTTGATATTTCTGGTTTCTTTGGTGTTCGAGTAAACACTGGCAGGAAGTACCATGACAAGAGGGGAGAAAGATTTTCATAAAATTTTATGATATGATAAAAATATTGCAATAAATATATTTTGACATTTTTCTTTTGCACCTGATTGAAAACATTGCAATGTGCAATTGCTTACCATTCAAACTCACTGTCTCACACACCGAGACACACAAAACAATAATAAAAAGGGAAAATTTTAAAAAATCATTATAGACAAGTGGCAACTCCAATCTGCACATTTTACTATCAAAATTAAGACATTTTGTTATTTTTTAGTGATGTATTAATTTTAGGTGGGCCCATGTAAAAAATGAAAATGGGGGCTTAAAGGCTGACTCAGAGATTTCCTGAGGAGGGCGCCCTCAATTTCCAAAAAAATTGTGTTTTTTGCATGTACATAATGCTTGCCCATATACTAATCACTGTGTGAAATTACTAAGCTTAAATCGAATTCCTTCATATAGAAAATCACAACTTTGTTATAAAATTCCGGTTCCGGAATTTTTGTTATACACAGTATCCTATGGGACGTAATACTACACATAAATGTTTACTGCATCAAAACTAAAAATCCGATTCATCTCAAATTTCGGATTGTGGGGCATTTTAGGTTATATCTTTAGTTCTAGTGACATTTTTTCATATTACAAAAAAAAATAATTATTTCGAAATCTCTGAGTCAGGACTTTAAGTTTGAAGGATTGTGCATCTAAAGTATGATTAATTTGGACATAATCGAACACGCACCAAGCCAGGAGGAACATCGCACCTTGTTTCGCAATGTGTAAGGTCAAAGAATGCCCTGAACCTCTGCGGAGCTTGTTGCGCTTACAGTTACATGAGATGTATGTATTAAGGTATGGGCCATGCCCTTCTAAGCTGTCGATTCGTAATCCCTATCACAAGAGGAGAGCAAAACCAAGCGTAAATTCATAATAAATTATTAAAATCATAACTATCTGTTGCCCCAAATAAAACTTGCACATTTTCTTGAAAATGAATAAAATGTCACTTCAATTTATTTCCCCCAATATCAGTGACCAATAGATACGCTGGAAGCCAGAGCTAAAGATATTCAATTACCGGCCCGGTGTGCAGTGTAGAAAAACACTTCAGATTCCTTTTCATCTGGGAGTGCAGAACCATTGTTATATTGTCTCACGGTTGAAAAGACTCAGGTGTAAGCGCAAAATACTTATCCTCATTCGCAAATAAATAAATCTTGAACGTCTATAGTGCGTGTTCAATTAACTTTGTCCATGTTTTCATCATCTCCTATTCGCATTAAGAGAAGACACAACAAACATCATGCCAGGATGTTGCTGGGCAAGATTGGACCTAACAACTTACCGCGCTTTTCAGAAGAACACTTAGGGCAATGCCTATATCATAAGTGTAAAACTGGTTCGTTATTGTGAAAGAGGATGTGTATTTTGTTACTCAACCCGAATTGTGGAGGTGATAACACCTGGCTATAACAATGGCTCTGCATACCGGGGCCATTGTAATATCTAGGTAATGTGTTTTGTTGAAGTCTATACATATCCAATGGTCACTGATAGTGAAAGAGAAATGATCTTTGACCATTTTATTCATTTTAAGGAAATTGCAAGGTTTTTTGGGGCAACAGACGGTTTGTCATGTAAAATTTATCAATAATTTTACACAAGGTTTTGTCTTCTCCGCGTTGAAGGGTCTACGGAATTTGTTATGCAGCTATGTTTATTGGTTACGCCCATATCTATATCTAATGTCCAAGTAATTTTGATCACTAGTAATGTGAAAGTGGTTGTTAGCAGGATGGGATGGAGGTGAGCAGCATCTTTATGCAACACCTACACAGTCAAACACTAAAAAAGTGGGGAATTTGGAAGCTCTTTCCCAGGAAATGCACTGCCTGGTGGGCAATCTAAGCTGATTGAGATTTTGATAATGAAAATTTTGATAATGAATGGACATAAAAACCTCGACTTCATGGAAAACTTTACAAAATCAGAATCATGTTCCCGGGTGGGAAATAGGCTAATCATTAAGGGATGCCTTATTAAATTTGAATATATGCAAAGCCTAATATGACCTAACAAAACATGGGACTTATTTTTGAGGAGCACACAAGTGTTTCCTCATAAACATTTAAAAAAAAAAACTAATCAAAAGAGGGAAAAACCAGAACAAACAAAAAAGGAATATAAGTTTTTAACAAATGTTTATTGAGCCCGACCCAGAACAGAAGAAAGAAAATGTTTTATAAAGCGAGCAAAGGCATTAAAAAATAGACAGCAATTACTAACTTTTCTCCCTGTACCAAATATTGTTTGATAATACATTTTAGGCTAAATGTGTTGCCTGAGATACAATAGTAAAATAATCAAAATTATGAATACAGGATCTTCCCTCATTGCATACAGAAATGATGACAGATAGAGCAGAAACATAACCATGGGATGAGCAGATCAACCAAGAACAGTTAAACAGGTGCCTGAGGCCCCAAAGGGTCAAAGGTCAATTAAGTGCAAACTGACAAATCTCCTACCATGTTTCTTTGGGCCTTTTACAGACCTTTGCGGGGAACCCTGGATGGGTGAGGTTGGGCAACTATAGCGGGAAACAGGTCCATCGTTGTCCACATAATACAATTCATACATGCAGCTCGCATGCAGGCCACGGCCCTGGCCCTTTGCTGCTGTAGTGGTTATGTGGAAACCATGACAAAGGAGTTCCTGAAAAGTTCATAAAACGGTCTCAGTTCAGCCAGTGTTAAAACAAACATGCAGCAGGAGTTTTTTTCCTCAAAATGTTGGCAATATGTTGCTGGGTTGGAACATTTACCACTCCTGATTGGGTGTTAAATACACACTGTATCCATGGACCCTACAGAATTGTTTTAGGTCTGTCCTGTTATGCCAAAAGCTTTAATTATTTTTATATACACCTTTTCGTATAATTAAAAAACTCATGATTCCACAACTTTTTATTCATAGGCCTCAGTACATCAGTATTTCTTGGTAAAACACAACTTGTCTGACCATAATTAAACGTAACAGTATGCATAAAAAACGATTTGTTTGCAAATATCGCTCGAGAAATGCATGTTATTATTTGGCAAAAGAGCCATCACAACAGAAAAAAGCAAACGGAAACAAAAACATGTGATCATGAACTTAAACATAAATTTCATGATGCAATAAAAGTATTAACTAAGTACTAGTGGCTCTCTGCTTGACCAGAGCCCTCTCTACACGAAAAACATAAATTCAGTCGGTGAGTCCTGACCAATAATCTTGCAGATATTATTCTTCTTCCCCCAGCTCAGCAGGAACATTAACAACACCTATAAGGTTGCAGGAGGTCAAATTCCTGGAGACATTGGCAATTCCTGCCAAATATGGCCCTGCTGCGACTTTAACATGGTCTTTACTGTGAATGGGAGGGGTTGGGTCACCACATCCACTCTTTACTGGGCCAACTAGAGATGCAGTTGCAAACATTTTAAGGGATAACTTTTTGCAAGTGTAACAAAATGATGGGGAAACTTTTCAAAGGTTATCAAAGAGCTTGTGAAAATTTCCAGCTTGTTAAATATCACTATGATAAGACTAAAAAGTTGTTGTGGACAAAAATTAGTTATGGCATGCAAATAGGGTTAAATAATTACCATGCCACAAAAAAATGATTGAGCTTTACAGGTTTGTGAAAAAAAATGCGAATTCTTGCAAATATACTTTCAAAAATCTTGCCAAAATACCTTCACTAATCCAAACTAAGTTTAATTAGCCCGAACAGGACACAGGTCCAGCTGCTTAGAGAACAGAAAACATAAAGTGTATGCCTACCAGCTGTCCTATATACCAAGAGGCTGTGAGCTGGTGTGCTCGATCATTAACATCCAATAGAATTTTGCATTTCTGGGCTTTTGCACTCCACTATATCAGACTTGTTGTTGATGCGTATTCACAGTATAAGTTCCACCAAGTACTGGGAAACGTTTCAGATCACTGTCTTATAAGATTACAAAGCTACTGACATACAATACCTTTGCCCTCCCTGCCTTTACTCTCCCTCCCACCACACACACCCAAAATTATCAACAAATGAGCACCTCATTTTGACTATCTCCTGGACATAACCAGCAATGTGGACATACAGGTAGTGGCCTAAGCATTGAAGGGGTTCCATAATTTGTGTTGTTATACAGGCGTTGTTCTAGTTTGAAGGTAATTATATGCACACAGACAACTACAGAAAACACAGTGCACACTTCATAACCTAAAGTACAACACCCCCTCATTTTGCCACACACCTGCCAGGTCTAAAAACTGTCATGGTTACATGGTCTACTGGTGGATGATTATGGCAATGGACATTATGACAAGAAGTTTGAGGTTGACATAAGCAATAATAATTTTAACAGGTGTTTCAAAAACTAGTATCAACAGTGTTGAGCTAGCACATTCAATTAGGCAAGTCACAACTCTTTCATCATGGGGACATGATTGGATGATCCTCATAGGGTGTGTCAAGTCAACCCACCCAATCACCAGTTTTTGGAAATTGACTTCAATAAGCCATGTGATCCCACAAAAAACCTATCTTTACAGTGAAAAACCCCGACTGTTGCACTCACCCACATTTATCCCACAAACATTAGTTACAGTTGGCGTAAGTTTTAGCATGGATAATGAAAACAAAAAAATAAAAAAAATGTCCTCTGGTTCTTTTTATCCGCGAAGTGACTGGCATGTGTTTTGTTACGTGGCAAAAGTAATTATGCACATTGCAATGGCATTATGGGATGGTTTTTAAAAACACCCTTCTGGATGTGTCCTTAAGGATTAGCAAGAAAGCAAGGATTTGGGTTTCCACAGATTGCACTGGTGAATAGGTTTTTTAATGCTCCAGGTTCCCATCGTTCACACAGTAATTGATTAAATTCAGTACATCCAAATTTTGCAGGAAAGTTTCGAAGGGGAGAACTTAGATTAATGTTCTCTGTTTGTAAAATATATGTTTTTTATTCATCAACAAATTCAACAAGACCTTGAAAGGAAGGTAAAACAAAAACCAGAAATATTTGTTTGTATGTTGAAAAAAGGGTTTGGGGCACAAAGGACAAAAACAAACTTGTCCGCTTTACTGTGTGTTACTAAAGTTTGATGACATATGACTCTTGAGAAGGGATAACTGAGTTAACAAAAAGCCTTGGTGTTAGGTAAACATAAGACACAGTTTGAGAGTGCCAAGTGGTATTTAGACTAAAACAAGATGGTCATGCAGATCAAAACATTTGTATCATTTTGAAACATAGAGCTCTGGCATGGACAAAAGAGGACAAAGAATAAAAAAATTCCCTTTAAAAGGGAAAGATGGGCCATTAGTCTAATAAATTAGTATAAGGCTTTTATTATAAAGTGCAATTAATATAAGATCACGGCGCTGTAGCATATGAGAGTGTGTGTAGGGAATTTTAATGAGCTTTGTCATGTCATAATAAGAGCTCATGCTAAGGATTTTTATTTGTGTAGCAATTTTTGCAAAACAGATCTTGCTTTTGTCACGTGGATAGTGCCAAAACATATAGGGAAAAATGCTAAAACAATCTTAAAAATTGCATAGCAATGCAAGAGGAAAGTTGTAGCAAACTGCTGATGCTAACATGTTATCATGAGCCCTGGTCATATTACCTTATAAATGTTATGAAATGAAATGCTTGTAGGTTTGAGATTTGATTAGATCAATATTTTCCTACAATGAAATCTTAATCCTAACACCCCAAATACACACTGGCTGCCACCACCATGGTATTGTGTAATTTTGGCGAGGCTGTAGTAGGCAACACTCCCAATGTTGCACCCAACAAAACCATCAGTTGACCATGAAATTCTGTGGGTTGGTAGGTATTGCAAGTTTGGACAGCGAATGTTAGCTTTATGTTGTGGTATCTTGTTTGTATTAGGGGTTCTTGGGAAATTATGAGTAGGGGCCCGGGAAATCGCATCGCGGAAAAAGACATGTCATGCGCGGAATTGGAATTTGGCTTCCAATGCGGATTTTCCTAACCAATGACGCGGGAATTACCCGGGCGGGATCCCCTTTTTTCTCAATGAAAGGTCTGTTTCAGACCCGTGGTGAAATGAAAATGATGCCAAAGTTGCCGAGAACAAATTGTGTTTAGTATTGACCTCGCTCAAACAATTGCGACCTAATACAGCTTGTAAGTGGGAGGATGGTGGGGACGCATGCTGATCGCGGCGGCAGAGAGATGAACCAGTTGATTTGGCAGTTTGACAAGTCTAATCATTCATCCATGAGCGCACATGAATTTAATAATCAGGACACTTAAGATGACTTCTGTGCACTCATGCTTGTCGCGGGAATTCAAAGCTACTTGCGCGACGCGGTCGTTAAGAAGTTTTAAGATTGAAAAGTAACGCGTGGTCGGGCAGCAGCATGTTCAATGGTTTTGATAAACTAATCAAATGGAACCGTTAGTAGATAAAAATGCCGACGTTTAATGAAATGTATATATACCTGTCGTTGCTTCTGTTGGTTTACCTCATTCGTGAGTTGCCTCTAGAGTTAATTACATCAGCGTTTGCCGAGTTCATCGTGTTATTCGCCTGTCTAGTCTTCGTATCTGAATTTGAACTGATAATTTAATTAGCATCATCATGCCACCAGTCAAGGTTACCGGTCCGAAGTCAAAGTCGAAGTCGAAGCCATACTCCAATGTTACCCCACAGCAACGGGTTTTGGAATATCCAGGACATTTTAGAACTGATCCCACGCGTCCAAATGAACTGTGGTGTAGATTTTGTGATCACTCGATAAACCACGACCGCCCGAAGACGATCAAAGACCACATCAAATCCCAAAAGCATCTGAACAACAAACAACGCAAGGAGAACATCAGACCATCTGAAGCTCGGCACCAAGTGTCTTTGAACTATGCATCAAAGTCGTCTCTAGATCGTGACACCATCATCAAGGACTTTGTAGCTATTTGCACGGAGATCAACATACCGATGTGGAAAGCTAAAAAACTGATACCCTTTCTTCGCAAGCACTGTCGTCAAGGAGGGGCGATCCCACGGGACGAGTCCACGTTGCGCAAGTATCATCTTCCCATGGTGTTTGAAACCCATATGGTGGCTCTGAGGGAGAAGCTGAAGGGGGAGAAGATAGTCGTAGTGGTGGACGAAACGACAGACGAAAGGGACAAGAGTGTTCTCAACATTGTTGTTGGTAAGTTGTTTGTTTGTAGTAACATGATTTTGCTATTATTAACATTTGTTTTCATGCATTAACAAGTTGTGTGTGACAAAAACAATCGCCGACAAAATGACGGAGTGTTTCGTTTGAGAACATTTCCAGAAATCAGAAATTAAGTTTGTCTTTATAATTGTTGATATCTTTAATATTTTTTATTTGACAAAAAACAAACCTACCAGAAGCAGTAAATACTATCGATACTTGTTTTTATTTTACAAAAAACAAAAACCTCCAGAAGCCGTGTAGTTAGTAAATATATCGATTACTTCTTGTGTTTCAAAATGTTTCAGGGTAGCGGACGTATTCATCAGTTCCGTATTGGTTAAAGAGGGCGGGGCTTTGCTGTAATATTTTGTGGAACTGTCGATTCCACGATGTGCTTGCTGGGAAAAAATGTAATAGTAAGCTTTGTGAGTTCCGTTGTTTGTGCTTGTTTGTTATCATTGCATTCTTGTTTTGTTTATATTATTGTACGTTGAATGATGAAATTGTTCCAAAAGAAGAAAATTAGGTGATTACTGGTTCTAATACTATTGCTTCGTAAGAGTTCGTCAGTATGCGCATATAATAGAAGTGCCCCTCCCTTGATCGCATATTTCGTTTTTTGATTACATATTTGTTTTGTTTATTCCATTGTAAAAATGATAAACAAATATTTTAATGTGACTGCGTTAATCCCCCTCTTCAATAAAAAAGATATTGAGTATCTGGTTAATACTTTTATTATTGTCTAATAAAAATTAAATAGACTTTTTTAAGATGTGAAATATAAAAATCTCCGGGCCCTAACGCACGTATGGTTTACCCTTCCAAGAAAAAAAATTTGAAAAAAATATGATTACTGGTTTATATTCATTGTTTTATTAAAAGTGTCTAATATGAATAAATATTCTTGCGTCAGTTACGTTAAGATTGCCCCACCCCAAGAAAATTTTGTTTGTTTATACCATTTAATAATATCAGGTCTACCTCCATGCCCGGAGTCACTAAATAAAAGTTTTTTGTTATGTGTCAGTTTGCGTATAAAATTTCCCTCCCGGGAACAACAAGGAAAATAAAAATTATGATTTGTTAATACTCATGTGTAAAATATGGTGCTCTTGGTGGTTGTTTATTCGCTGAAAGGTTAGGTCCGAGAGTTGTTTTTGTGATTCTGTCTATGAATGGCCCCCATTACGATGTTGGAATTAAAAGTCAAGTGAGGAGAATGGGTTGGTCCTGAACCCATTTAGGTGTATTTTATGAATTCATTGCACGCACGTGGTCGAAAGCCAACCCACGGCCAAAAATTAGTGACGCACGCGCATAGGGTTTCATATGAACGCTTTAGAATAGAATAAAAAGTATTAGAATTGGGCAGTGACTGAGACGACAGTGATGGTCGAATCAGGCGTGGTTAAATTCATTGTTGGCAGTTCAAGACATCGGCGGTGACTGACAGTGAACGTGTGTGTATGGCATTTGACGCGGATGTGAAAAAGTAGGTATAAGGACAGGAATGAGAAAAATTAGGTTAATTAGAACAACAAGAGAAACAAGGACAATTATATCATTGCAAATAGTTAGATTTGTGATCGCCGGCTGTGAAAAAACATCGCGATTTTTAGGGTGCGGTTTCCGCGGAACGGCAAATTTGGGGCGCGGATTTGTGCGGAAAGGTCAAAAATTTGATGGCGGAAAAAAAATCCGCGATTGTTTGGCGAAAATCGCCGGAGAATTCGCGCTCTGAAACAGAGGAGGATTTTGCCCGGGCCCTAATTATGAGTGAGTGAGGTGTTGTAGCTATGTAGTCAGTGTTTGCGATTTTTCAAAAATTGGCCTCCACAGGGGTCAAATTTAAAGAAAAGCTTGTGATGTCACAGGATATGTCCTAAAAGTTAGATGATCAAACTCAATGCCCAACATAACCTTTCAGCTATATATGAATCTAATACCAAAAACTCAACATACCCATTAGCCTAAACACAATCACTACGGCGGTTCCGGGAAGTACGTAATCCTGTTCTAAAATTGAAAAAAATTGAAAGCAGTGTTTAAATTCTCAAGACTGGAAAATACCGAAAGGCCATGTGGGAAAAATGGAGTCGCCCGTAGAGATGGCATGTTAACTTTTCTTCTGTGTCTGCGAAGTACGAGTAACCGACAAAAAAGTTCAATTTCCTCGCTAGGTTCTATAGGTTCAGGACCCCAATTACGATTACAATTTTAAAACAAGGCGAACTTGTAAATTTACGCGATGCGTGTTAAAATATGTCCCCCGCCGAATGTCGCGATCCCTAACATGAGGTAAATGCAACAACAAACACCTACCCCCCTACCCAAATACCACGCAAACCCCACCCCTCCCCAACAAACCACGCAAAACCCCTCCCCAACACCCATCCCCTCCCCAACAGCCCACCAACTCCCCACACCGAGCAACACAACCCACCCCCTTCCCCAAAAACCCCCTCCTCCCCAACACTCTGCAACACCCTACCCCATTTTTTTGTCCTTAACACCCCTCAACAACCCCAACACCCGCAAACCCAAACCCACCCCCACCCCATACCCGTAACACGCCCCCCATTCCACAACACGGCCACTCCACTCCTCCCCAAACCCCCTCCCCAACCCCCGCAACCCCTACCCCTGCCAACAGCATGCAATGCCCATCCCAACAACATGCAACCCCATGCCTCTCCCCAACACCCTTGCAACACAAACATTCCACACCAAAAATCACGCAACACAAACACCCCCTCCCAAACACTCCGGCAACACCCCACCCCCTCCCCAAACACCCCGAACACCCCACCCCTCCCCTATGCATAGTAGTCTCATGTAGCAAAGGAATTTTGCATATCCGACGGTACCGTTCAGAGATTACAGCAATTATGCCTATTAATTAGCTCATTTGCAGACATTTACGCTGCAGATATCAATACTTGATATTGCAAATCCCCTATGGCATAGGAGTCTCATGTAGCGAAGGGACTTTTCATATCCGACGTACTGTTCCAGAGATACAGGCATTATTGCATATTTAATTAGCTCATTTGCATACCTTAGCCGCATATATCACATACTTTCAATTCATATTGCAAAAAAAGATGGTGCATTCATGATCTTTTTCATGGCAGGCAGGAAGGAATTTTGAGTATTCCGATGGACCGTTTGAAAAATATAGGCAATACGCTGTTTTTGCATATTAATTAGCTCATTTGCTACTCGATTGCCGGAATACGCCCAAAATATAATCAGGTAGAGAACTCTTCAGCCCACGTTCCCTTCCCACCAGTTACATCATTATACACCTTACAGAACTCCAGAAAAACTTGTACAAAGGCCTTGCAGGAACATTTTTGCATAAAATTTTTTTTTTTTTTTTTTTTTTTTAATTAGCAAATTTTACGGCCAAAATATAATTCACGTCAAGGAACTCAATCAACCCGGCTCGTTCCACAAGTTGCATCATGGTCGCCCTTACGGAAACCTCCAGATAAAATCGTGTAACAGGGTTAAACATTTTTTCACGGCGGACGGACGGAAGGGAACGACCCCCGCCCCAAGAAACCCCCACCCCACGGCACGGGGACACGGCCCCCAACAACGGACGCTGCTCCACCATTTCATAGTTCCCCGTTCCGAAACCGTTCGGCGGGAGACAACAAACATAGTAACGGACCCTCTGAGCAAAACTCCATAGAACCCCTCCGTTTTCGGAGAGATTTGAGATTTAGTTAATTTGACACACAGTCTCTATGCCGGACTGAAACGTAATATTCGCGAAGTACCAATGAGACTACACAATTCGGATGCCGTAACCATTCACTTATGTTTGCAAGCGCAATTAATACATACCACACATTACCACAGCCCTAGGATGGGGGTACATACCAATTACCAAATTGGTACCCACAACTGATTTGCTGTGCACAATTCAAACAACTCAGTACCCAGAATACCAACCAGTGAATGATGTGCTTGAAATCAAATTACACAATTTACCACAAATTGCCATATCTGGTATCCTGTGTTAATGGTTTGTTAGGGTTAACCTAAAAACGTCACAAATGCCACCCCAACAATGTACGTCCGGCAGTACCCGGCAAAACTCTTAGCTCTAGACGTAGACCGGCAATTAGCAGAATGTGTGCGTGTTATTGTCGATGGGATGTGTAACCTCTAATGAAAAGTCTTGCAGAAAGGTTGAGTCTCCTGGACAGTGAGCAAGCAAGGGTTTCCTGAGGGGAACACATCAAGCAGACAAATAGACCCAGCAATTGCTTTTCGGAATCTCATGAGGAAATCGCCCCCCCCATCGGCTTGTACGTCAATCGGTTATTCACAGCATTACTTCCAGGTTCACCAAATTGACCTTGCGCAGCTTTTGCCAAATTCGGGAGATCAAATTGTACAATGACGTTCAGGAAAGAACCCGTAAGTACTTTGGGGTAAGGTAATAGTGCACGATGGGATGGGGTTTTGGTAATCTCCAACTCCGAAGGTGGATCTTCATGCCTTTGCAACAAACGGCTCACTTCCAAGATGCTAAAGAGTGTAAAAAATTGTGATTGATGGATTGAGCCTGTAGCACTAGCCATTTAGTAGCCCTCAATGGCCATTGTTAGTTTGGTTGAGCACTAGTAAGGAGTGTCTATCACTTGAGAGACAATACATGTCAAGCTCAACACTTGACATTGTAGTGTCCAATGTTCCCCCTTATTCACCAATGATTAACTTGTTTTCAACCATGAAATTAAACCATGTGCAATTGGTTGTGTTAGTTATTTGCTACAAGCGCATGCATTTGTTGATAAATAGTTTCATTGGAAGTTTACATTTTCCGGCTTATAGAATAAAATGATTTTAGACTGTAGTCCAAAGCTGTCAAATTGAAGAACTTATTCGTAGTAAAATGATTAGTGGGAAACAGGGAAAATGCTGCAACATTATTTGGCTCTTATTTGAATCACGAACACCAAAACATTGCAAAGCTGCAAACACTACCATCAGTAAATTTCACTCGCATTTTTCTCAAAGAGTATTTCACTCTTGGAGCAAAATTCTCAAGAGTGAAATCTGTATACTGAGTGTGCTGAGAACAGAAGTGAAGAGTGACTTCACTCTCAACAAACTTTTAAAAAGAGGAAATGCAAGTTCAAGAGCGTGTGTCCACTCCCGATAGGGATTGAGTGAAATTGCTGACAATTATAATCAAGAGTTTCTCATATTTTTGAATATGGTCTTGTATAGCAGCACTGATTTTCAAATTTGTTATTGTAAGAGAGAAAATGGAGAGAAAATAAAGCATCTGGCGTTAATCAGCAATCATGGTTTGTTATTTTTTTGCTGACTCATGCTGCCTGGACATTTAGTAACGAGAGCACCAATGATGCATAAGACCCACTTGTATGGTGGGAAGTGGAATGATCCTTGGAGATGCAATGCATGAGACACCTAATACAAAGTTTTTGGTTGGCAGACAGTTTTTGAACAATAAGATCACGAGGGACATAAAATCTGCTTTGGCAAAATAGAAAATGTAGTGTAGCACAAAGTAATTGAGGTCAACATGACCCGAGGGTTGCTCTCTTCAAATGGTGCAAAAAACTACACTCTGTCATAATTTTTTGAAAAAATTACATGAATGACTCTTTAATCCAATTAACTCTTAACCATTTCAGAAAATCATAATGTCCCTCTATGGGAAATGGCCCTTTAACTGTAAATTGAGGAAGGGCCGAGGTTATGTGGTTAAATGGAGGAAAGCCTTTAATAATTAGTAAATTGAGATGTCCCTTTCATTGGTAATGAAGGAATGGCACTTCAATTTTAAATACAATTGCCAGTGCCCTTTCCAAGGTAAATGATGGCATGGCCCTTGGCAAATGGCGGGAATAGCCCTTAATGGTTACTGAGAAATGGCCTGAATGGCCCTTTAATTGATAAATGGAAGAATTAATTGGTTAAATTGACTAATGGAATTGCCCTTTTAAAAAGGTAAATAATGGCGGAATGGCCTTTACTAGATTACAAGGACGGTTCACCTGGCTTCGGATCCACCAAAAACCCTCAAAACCATAACTCATCAATGAACTATCCATATCTCACCAAAAGAGAATTCTAAAAAACAACTCATCATTGGTTAAACTCATTCCATAACTCCCAAAACCAAAAAACCCTCTAAACCATACACTCATCAAAGAATGCCTCAACTCACCAAAAAAAAAGCCCCTAAAAATCTGAACCGGTTGATGGAACTCCATCCTACCTCAACCAAATGACTGTAAACAAACCTAAACTCATCAAGAACCCATATAACCTCACTAACAAATAACTCTTAACTCAACGGCCAAAAAAAGTATCTCGGATCATGTTGTTTTGTCATATTGTTCAAAAAAAAACTTTTCTTTTTTTATAATTTTGAAAGTTTCGAAATATACATTGCTGCCTAGGTCTTGCTCTGTCATTTAGTGGTTTGAAAATAAAAAGGGTGGGTTACAAACACCATGCCAACAGTGTCTAAAAACTCATGATGGGCTCCATGATTAACTCACCAAAACATGTATTCAAAAAACTATAAACTAACTCAGCGATGAACTCCATAACTCACCAAAATACTCCATTCCTTAACTCATCAATGAACTCCAGTCATACCTCACTAACAAATAACCCTTAAAACTAAGTGACGGGCTCCATCTTATAACTCACCAAAAAAATAAAAAAACTCTGATCCATTAACTATCGAGGACACTCCATAACTCACCAAAATAACGCTTAAAACTCTGACATAACTCATTGATGAGCTCCATTCCTAACTCACAAAATAACTCTAAGAAACATAACTCATCAATGAACTCATCCACTAAACTCTTGCCAAAACAGCCAAAAACCGCCGTAAACACAACTCATCATGACTATTAACTTTTTGAAAATTGAATAATTGCACCGTTAATCATTTGAGGTGTTTTCAAGGGGGTGAAGCCAATTCAAAACCAAGTAGTTGTCCGGCGGGCGCTGACCATTGGACTATTGCCCGGAATTAATATAGTAGGGTGCTTGTATACACACATAACGTCAATTCGAATTCGATACAAAAACAATCGGCAAACTATCAGTTGTTGGATGTTGGTTGCTTTTGCTATGTTCGGTGGTTAATTTTTGTCCTACCCATGGCCACACAACGAATGAAAAAAAGGACACGTCAGGCGTTGATTTAAATAAAACCGCCTCAAGAATACATTTTTCAACCTAAGGCGCATTGCATTATGGGGGAAAAAGAGTATCTGAGACACAATGATCCAGGTAGGTGCACTATTATTACACCGGCCACCTCTAACACATTACAAGAATTTGTATCACTACCGATTAGTGTAATATGCCAAAAGCGGCACCCACAGTATGTGGAAGAATCGGAGGGAGCCTTGCTTTTCTATTGTGGTAATGAGTGTTCTTTGGTGTCGGCAAAACATGCGAGACGATGATTTCTAAAGATGACGTAACGTTTACCTCTCTATCTATATCGAACCTCTTTGGTGTTTTTCTCAAATGATGCAAAATTAACATTCCAATAAAACAATCAAAACCAATTTTTTTTCAAAAAAATACTTCAACAAATAATCTAAAAACAACCATTGATGAACTTCATCAATATTTCAACCAATTATACCGTACAAAAAAGCTAGAAAAAATAACTCATCAACTACATAATTAAACCTGCATTTAAGTGGATCAGGGATAATCAAGCGTTACAGTTATTTTAAAAATTGAAGAAGAGAAAGAAAAAGAAATGTTTTTTCTGGGGTAGAGGATATTATTATACTACATGTATCTGACTGACCAGAATTATTAATTGAGCAGTCACAAAGTGTCAAATTCGATTGGAGTGCTGCTGGGCTATCATGGAAATAAAACACAACATTTCACATTCTGAGGAAAATTAAACCATTTTCAAAAAAGGACGAACTCGTATTTTCGCGGCGTAAAGGTAAAATATGTCCCCGCCGAATATAGCGATCACTAAATGATGACTAAAATCAGTACAAGTCCACCCTTAATTTGGCCACCACTAGATCGAAAAAATTGTTACCTTGGTGAAATGATCAAGAAATCGTGTAAAATTCATCATTAAAAAATCCCTGAAAATTCAAAAATTAGTAAAAAATATGATAAGATTCAATTTGGCAACACTATTTTGAAAAAAATCATTGTGAACCACATTTTAAAATTGGGGACCCAAACGAGGTCTAGAAAGGGGCAAAACACATTATGTTCACATTTTCAGAAATGTAAACGGCTGGCAACCCAAAAGACTGGACTCATGTGTAACCCCCAAAACTAAAAGAATACCTTTTCAATGAAAACAGGGGTACTACATATATTGTTAATACCTGTATGTGGTATACTCCCCCCTCCACCTAGCATTGACGTTGTTATTTGCCTATCCATTAGCTCATATTTGCATATTTTAATTGCCCGAATTGGCCCAAAAATCTAATCAGCGAGAACTCATACGCCCATTCGTTCCACCAGTACATCATTATACGCGACGAAATCCAGAACTTGTTTACACAAGCCTTGCGGGAAAATTTTCATTAAATTATGCAAATTAGTATTAAATTAGCATATTTTACACCAAAATCTAATAAGGTCGAGAGAACTCATCAACCCGCTGCTTTCCAACCAAGTTACATCATCGTAGCCCTCATGGAACTCCAAGATAAATAGTCCACAATATTGGTCACAATGTTGACTTTTGTGTAATGTGGACTTTTTCCTTGACTTTCCCCCAAACCCTGACAGGACCCAGGGGAGGACCCTGGGGCTATGGAAGTACATGGTTAGTAGGGGGGTTTCCCACCGACAATTACCCAAGTTAGGCACTCTGTCTCCAAAAAAAAAGATAGGACCAATGTTCCAGGGTAACATTTTTAACGGGGGACCTACATACGGACATACGGACATAATACGGACATACGGACATTCAGACATACGGACATACGGACGGAAGCCCATTTTTAGTCCCCTCCCGTAACTTCGTTCGGCGGGGACAAGGCGGCGGGACAATTACTCATGTGCAGAAGAATGTTACACCCATAGTCCATTGTAAAAACTATGTACTATGCTCATTGACCCGAAAGGTGTTGAGCCTGAAATACCAAAACAGAAACATGTGAATGTATCCTTGCAAGGTAAGTGACCCTATCAGTACACCACCCCAAACACAATTGCAAGCCACACTGATTGAATAACTTAAGGACAAGTATAAGGAGAAGGCTGCCAGAGAGCTTCAGTGATTGACGTTGGCTATTCCCAAAGAGGTTCTATATAGATAGAGAGGCAAAACCGTTATTACGTTTAATCTTTAGAACTCACCGTCTCGCAGTTTGCCGACCACAAAGAAAACCAGAGTACAACAATAGAAAGCAATGGCTGCCTCCGCTTCTCCACAGAATTGTGGGTGTGCCGATTGCATATACACTAACGGTTAGTGCTACAAAATGAATGTATGTGTTAGAGGTGGCAAGGGGTAATAATAGTGTACCTTGGATCATTGTGCTAGATACTCTTTTTCTCATAATGCAATGCGTGTTTAGGTGAAAAGAGTCTGCTTGAGGCGGTTTATTTAAATCAAGGTAGACGACTGAGGTGTGTCATTTAATTCGTGTGTGGCCATGGGTAAAACAAAATTTACCCCCAATAGCACCCAACATCCAACAACTGATTATATTTTGGCAGAATTGGTTTGTATCGAATTGGACATTATGTGTGTATACAGCAACCCAAAACTGATAAATTATTCCGTTTGCGGCAATATTCAAAATGGTCACGCCCAGCACGGACGACTGGTTGTGAATGCGTTTCACCCCTTGGCTGTTCCCAACTGTTTACATAGCCATTACAATGCACACATCACTAAAAGGGAGCGGTAGGACACAGTCACAAACCAAATCAATTTGTTGTTTAGACCCTAAACTTGGCTTTCACAAAACCTTATTGTCACCAAACGAACGAAAAAGCTGCATTAGTTCCCATGTCATCCAAAACACACATGCAAAATTAAAGGGACAAAACGATATAAGATAACACCGCAGTTAACAAAACCATTGGCTTCAAAACCCCACTACTATAAACCCACGAAGTACTTCGTGGTCAAAAACATGGGGCACTACCAAGTTAGTTGAATTCTTAATGCAAGACATAAACATTATTTTTTCAAAATACATTAAGTTTAAGATCACGTACAAGAGTGCCATAACACTAAATTGGTATGAGTAATTATCACGGCAAGGCAGTCAAATCCAAACCCAGCAGTGATTGGAGAGTAACAGGTTAATTAACCCTATCTACCAAGCTTTTTTTTGTTACACGGGTTTACCAAGGGGGTGGTTACTACCCCACTCGAGAAATTGTTATAAGCACCGATGCTTATGATTTTGATACAGTGGATAGCTATGGTCCTCCTCTTTCCATTTTGAAACCAAACTAAGTACCAAAACATACCTAGTATGACATCACAATGAAGTCCATTTCAAGTCCGCGGTCGGCCAAAATTTTCCACAGGAAAATAGGCGAAAAAATCCAATGGCGCTAAAAAACGTAGGAATCTCGGATTTTCAGTGGTTTTCAGCTCAAATGATGGCAATTGGATAGTTTTACATAAACATAGGGTTTAGGAGCTATACTGTTAGGCTATATTTATGCACAATATAAAAATATCCTTGGGTGGTACCACCCCCCTACCCTTTGAACTTGACGGCATACTCTAACCCGGGAAGGTGATACCTTACACAATTTTTTTCTCGCTAAAACAAAAGTTTTGGTGTTTTAGTGACAACGGAGCGAAAGTTCCACCAGGGGTAAGCCGGGGTTAATTGCCATTTATTACCTCGGAACCTTTGATTACCTCGGGATGGGGGGGCGGAACTCATTGGATACATCTTAGACAAGACGAAAAGGTACACAGTTCTACCGGTGATGGTGATAGAGAGTTTTAATCCATCTGAAATGCAGCATGCATGCATTCAAATGTGTATCCAATCATGGTACTAAGATGTCTCCAATCGTATTATCAACAAAAGGCCATGATGGGATCTGGTGAATCCTTTGAACCCATGATTTGCCAAGATTTAGCTGGTCCATTTCAGGTGTCACTAGATGAGCAATGAGCTGATCTGGTTCACCGCACTGTTTGTGAAAGAATGGCCACCCCTACTCATGACAGTTCTAAGCTAGTTTAAAATATACTGATCTTTTAGGGAATTTTCAGCTCTGAACATATTATCACCACTGATTTGCAATATGCCCATTACAAGTAAGATTATAAATAACAACTGTTCTAATTAATGTATCAAATCTTGTACGGTCAGATTCAGACAATGCCTGTGCCGTGGTAAAACTAATGCATTTTTAAGTGCGGATGCTTGCTACAGTCTTTATTGTCTTGGAAGAGCGTCAATTTTCGAATCGATAGGAAAAATCGAAGTTGAAACAGAATCGCATTAATTTTCATGTGTTTTTTAAATACTTAAAATATTTAGTTTTTGAGGTTAATAATGGTTCGACATGAACATTTACTGTCCACCAGTTTGGATTGCTGATTCAGACAAATTTGCCGGAAGCTAAGGATTGCTCATGAATGCATTATTTAATCATGGATGTATACGGTTTCCATTAACGAACTTTGCCGATCCACTTGACGCCAATAATAAGCAATTCTCTAATTACTTGTACCAAATAAAATGGGGTGAATAGGGACATGGTATCATTCAGGACCACAAAAACAAAAGTTTTTGGAACCTAATTTTTAATCTTATAAATTCTGGCTACTTTTTTGTATTTTTATTGGCAAAGTAAACCACCAAAGGTTTTGAAAGTATGCCCTCTATAATACTAATACTATATTTCCCATTAAATTTTGAGTTGGCATTTTACAACTACTTTATCATGTATTGCAGGTGTGTTTTATCCTGCCAAATCATTTTGTTTCAAGAAAAAATAAAAAGTCTGAGAAAATTCAGGGGCATGTCTCCTCTGGAAAAAGCAAAGTCTTATTCTTGGTCCCAGGCCCGCCATTTTCAATGACCATTTATTACTTATAATGGAGAAAACAGGAGATTTGTAATAGCTGCCCTTGTGATGGAGCTTTTAAGTGACGCTTATAGACCTTTTGCCCTTCATAAGCTTTATGGAGGCTACATGAGGCAGCCCTTTATAACAATACCCAAATACCTATATGGCTTATGCTGCGAGGATTATATAACCATCGTTAGAGCAAGTAGACTCTGGACTATAACACAATGGCCCATGACTATGCTATTTATTCTGAGCTTAATGACTGATCTCAATTCCCATGGCAACAGTTCAATAGAATTTCATTCACCATTGTAATTGAGCAATACACCCTGTATTTTAGGTATGAATTATGATACTCAGAACATGCATGTTCAGCATGTCTGTTAACATGTGCGCATCCAAGGCCAATTGAACTGAGATAAGCATGCCTTACCTGGAGTGTATGGTATCATAAGATAGATTTGTTTTGGGGCAATTCCATGTAGTGTTCAGGCCCCCATGGGAAAAAATTGCAAAAATTATGTTTGCCCCCCCCCCGAACCTGAATGCCACTCATATATATTGTTGCTTTTCATTTTATAGTGCAATGTGGTTCGGGGGGGGGGGGGAAGGGTTCATATTTGGAACATTTCCCCCCCCCCAAAAATTTACCCATTGAAGCCTGCATTATATTTTACATAAATGCAACTTGGGGAAATTCATTGAAGTGGAATTTTTTTTCACCACAATGTAAGGTAACTTGGAGCTGTCCGTTCATAAGCGGAACATTTCAAATTCATTTTTCTCGTGAAAACTATAGAAGGGCGTCCTTCATCCTTATCCGGCGACTATGTCCTTTTCATTGGGTTGATTTAAAAAAACTTAACAATTTAGTGACACACACACACACACAACGGATTTCTAAGTGGTGCTGGCCAGCTATAGTGGCATCTCACTAAAATGGCAAAAAATGTCCTTTTCACCCCAAATTGTCCCCATTCAATGTGATGATATAATTTGGCACTTAATTTTTTCCTGAATTCTCCAAACTAGTCTGAATTGCTGCTACTTATTCTTTCATAGAATAAAACCCCCAACCACCTTCAGAATATATAGTGCTGGCTGTGGTTGCCCCATTCACCCGTCGAGAGAAAACGTCCACACAACTGCATCATTGGTTTTCGGCCAACTCATGGGGGAAAGCGTCCCAGAATGCAAAGCAATGGCCTTATTTTGTTCGCCTTCCGGGTTCGCAAAATTGATCTTGACATCTGCCGAATGTCGGAAGGTCCAACGTGTCCATATTTGTCGGGGTGCTTTAAAGGAAGTGTGTTACAGGCACTTGATGAATTGGTGGGAAAAGGTATAACAGTAGAGATATTGGAACCAAGAGTATGATATAGTGAAGGCAATGAAAA
>JAMKCH010009618.1:0-29526 GCA_023653785.1 Ophioderma brevispina | reverse complement strand
TTTTTTTTTATTATTTTCGTCTTTCTGGCTCGGCTATAGTTGGCGTTGGCAAGCAATGATTATCTGCAGGATTAGACTCCACTGACGTGTATAGTTTGGGTGCAATGAGCCCGTTTGCATTTTTGTATTTTGGCGAAACGGGCGTTTATAATTTTTTCACAACACACAACAGGAATTAAGATTGCACTATCTTTCTTCTTCTTCGGTCATATTATAGAAACATGAGAAAACGCTTTCCTGTGGTAAATGGCAGGTTCGCATCCCTATACTTTTGGTGGTGCAGTGAGCCCTAAGTGATTTTTTTTTCAAATGTAATCATCTAGCTACTCTGTCAATGCAATCTTATTATTTTAGTATTTCCGGCCATAAGTTGGCGGGTTGGCAAGCAATTATTAGGTTTGCAGGATTAGACTACCACGGAGAGACGTCTATAGTTTGGGTGCAATTAGCCCAGGTCTTGCATTTTTGTATTTTGCGAAACGGGCGTAACAATTTTTTCATTTCACAGGAATAAGATTTGCACTATCTTTTCTTCTTACTCTATTATAGAACATGATAAAACGCATTCCTGTGGTAAATGGGCAGGAAATGATTATCTGCAGTATTAGAATCTACTGACTTCTGATAGTTTGGGTGCAATATAGCACGTTTCGCATTTTTGTATTTTGCGAAACTGGCGTATAATTTTTTCACAGGCATTAAGTTTGCACTATCTTTCTGCGTCATATTATAGAACTTGAAAAACACATTTCCCGGGGTAAATGGCAAGATTCACAATCCCAGAATTGGGGTTTGGGTGGCAGTGAGTCCCTAAAGTTATTTTTTTTCAATGTAATCATATAGCTAATTTGGTCAAGGCAAACTTTTTTTTTATTTCTTGCTCATATAGTTGGCGTTGGCAAGAAATTATTATCTGCAGGATTAGAGTCCGCTGACGTTTATAGTTTGGGTGCAATGACCCGTTCGCATTTTTGGTAATTTTTGCGAAACGGTCATGATATTTTCACAGGTATTAAGTTTGCAGCTATCGATCTTCGTCATATTATAATAAATATTTGGAAAATCCGCCTCAATGCCACTTACTGACTTATGCTTTATAACTTATACAGAATTGCCCAGCTTGCAAAGAGTTAAAGCCAGCCTTACATACCCTTCACCTCCAAGTGGGAGTGCCCCCCCCGTATATTAGTTTTACAGCAATATTAGTGCTGCACTCAGCAGGTGAAAAAGGCCTTAGATTTCTACCAACCAGGGTCGGAATAATACCATTTTGCAATCATAGCTAAAATGGATCATGGGTTGTGGTAGTTTCACGAAAACACGTGAGACAAAATAAAAGTGATGGCAAGTTGCATAAACCATCATTTTGGCAAAATGGCCGCCATTTTAAAGGTAATAGCACACTACTATTGTGACTTAGTGCCGGATGTATGTTGTCTGGGTCAGAGTTCAATAACAATTGCCAGAATTGTCTGAGTCATGGAATATATATACCGGCTATTGTTTTTCCAAGAATGGGGGCCGAACATCTCGTCAAAGAAACTGTATATTTTCTTATTATATAACCGAGGAAGATGATTTTGGTGTCAAATGAGTGTTTCTGGGTCACGGAGTTCACTAAGTACGCCTATTCTTAAAAAAACTGTAGGATGAATATCAGGTGATTTTTTTGCAATTTGTCACTTTTTTGCCAAGATATAGCCCACTATTTTACATCAAGTACCCAAGCGTGTTACCTTACTACTCTGCAATGTCAGGCTTAATGCGGCAAAAGGGTTGGGTGAATATATTAACCCAGATGTTTGATAATAAATACCAACACAGAATCCTCGGGAACTCCATCCTTAGAACTTCCTAACTGGGCTTTATGGCCCCCTATGGACGAAAAGCCCAAAACATTGACTACCAATATGTGTTGCCGTGACCATGACCATTTAGTTGTTCGAAATTCGGGGCCCTTTTACTCTTGACATATCTGAAACAAACAAATAATGGTTTCTATTAAAATAATACAAGCCTAAATATCAAAATCCATGCATTCCCAGATATATGTTTTGAGTGAATACATATAAGGAAGTATTCAATGTGTCCCTTTTGGGTGTCACATTGGTAGTCCATGAATCATGACTACGCATACTTCGTCTGAAACATTTTTGAGAAATATGCTGTTGAAAATCCTTGACCTATATAACAATCCACTTTGTCACCAAATCGTCACCTAGGTGCTATATAGCATGAGGTAATAGGATTTTGGGCCTTTTCTCTATGTTGACCATTTTGCGAAAATAGTGACGTATGAACACGGCTTCATACTTTTATAAATTTACCCCTGACAGTTTTTAAATAGTTTATTGAACTCCTTGACCCATATTTTTTTTTTAATTTTGGACACCACAATCATCTTCATAGGCCTTCTATCAATAAGAAATGTAAGTTGTGCCAATCAAATGTCAGCCCATCTTGGAAAAGCGGCACTGCAACATTTTATATTTTGGGAAATATTTTTTTAATTTTTCTTTTTTTTTGAAAAACATTTTTCACCAAAATACGTCTTCTTAGGTGTTTTGGCTTAAGATGGCTTACCATTTGGAATTGCCACCACTTTTTAAATCTGTCATCACCACCGTTTTTCATGTAACTCCACATCCCTACTGTCAATTTAGCGATCATGATGACAAGATGTTATTTATTTCTCCGCCCGCCAGTCGCACTCCTCCTCCTAAAAATTGGTTGGTGCTGCAGCACTATGGGTGCAAATCTCATGCCCCTCGTGTCAATCATTTTCTTGACCCTATAGTCTTAAGTGTGCAACTTGTCAAATAATAACCTCCACCAAATTAAAAATTTAGTTCGATGTCGGGCCGCAGGGGGACGCCATGAGCTTAAAGTCATTTGTACACGAATCAAAAGATGTAGTTTGTTTGTTTGTTTGAATTTTTTTCACAAAACCAAAAATGTGCATAAGACTGTCCATCCGTGATTTGGATCAGAAATTCCCTCGTTCAGTCCTCTCATAAAAGTTTGGCAAATAGGTTTCCAAGAAGTACCAAACAAACTAGTTCACAATACACAATTAGCCAAACATGAACCTATACTAGAGCTAAACAGGCGACCAATATCCAAAACTGTGTGTTCATTCTTCATGTATACATCATGGAAATTAGCAACATCCCAACGCAATGAAATCTTCTAATAAGAGATCAAAGGATTGCAAGGATTGTACAGCTTTATTCCGTAAACGAGTCTTTACTCTAGTCTAAGTCTTGATATTCTTACAACAAGGACACACCCAAATTGTCGGTGGTGTAGCCACTGTGTCACCTCTTCACAGTGATCGCTTTCCGTTTCAGTGACCGGCCTATTTCATTGATCGCTCCTATTTACTCAGCAACGGGAGACCGCGCAAAGCGCGGCCTCCCGCTATTCACATAATGGCGGGCAAAACTCTTTCAATTTATGTCAATATGGAAAGGCCAGGTGGCATTTCTCTCTCTTGTAAGTAAAAGTATTGACATGTTATGTAGTCATGGATGTCGGGTCAAATGTTATAAAGCAACTTTAAAACTAAGAACTGGCAACCATTATGAACAACATACATTGTTATACGTTCCCAGCATACAGTGCAAAATACATCCGTCCTGTGCACATGGCACGTGTTTGTGCCATGTGACTAGTCTAGCCATAATGAGTAGAGCAGGGCCCCCCATGTTTACCGTTCGATATGCGCAAGGGCGCCCTCCTAAAAATTACCGTCAAGGGATAAGCGGGGGCGATTGCCTGCTACCGAACATTGAAAAATAATCAAAATTCGTATTGGTATTTTTGTGACTGGCATGGAATGTGCTAATCATAAGCTGCAAGTGGTTGGGCGTGAACAGCTGGTATTAAGAACAAGGCAGCACTTTTTACTGATTCTGTAATGTCTATACGTGGCGTATAAAATTCTGACTTGCGATCAAATAAGACTTGTAAATGTAACAGATTTATAAGCGTATTAATTGTGCACCTGCCCGGGAACCATGCCGGGCACCATGCACTGTTACAATTGCCGTTCAAAGCACAAATATATGATCTCTGTTAATGTAAAAAACCACGATCAGCTGTTTGGTGTAGATTTCCAGACGTCATCGCTGCATGTTTATTTGCGGAAAAGGGTATGACAAATTTTCCTCAAATACTTCATTTTTTTCATATTGGGTTTTAGTCCATTGAAATTGTTATTGTTGAAGTGTACATAAACTGTATCTTTGATTATAAACTAAAAAATTTTTTTTAAGTTTTCCATATTATTTTTATTCTCTCGATGATGCTGTTATCCATGTAATTCTTTGAATAAGCTAGCACTAGGCACGTTTACGCGGAAGTTGATGTCGTCTGTTGATGTTAGGTGAATGTCCTACCCCCCAAGGGTAGTCTATATTCAAAGAGAAGGGCGCTCTACGAATATTCGCACCCACACACAAACACTGACTAAAGGATAGGACTGGTCACGAATATATTTAATCTAAATGATCATATTAACCAGCGTCCACTATCCGCCCAAATTAGCCGGGAGGGATTTCCAAGCTGCTTAAAAAGTCACTTCTCTTGTTTATTCATCATATGATTTTTTTCTAAAACATAAATATATAAAACAAGTACTTGAATGTCAACAACGATGTACAATTGAAACCAGGGCCATTGCACCCACCAAAACTATAGAAGTTAGGCATCTAATCCTTGCAGATAATCATTTCTTGCCACCGCCAAAAACTATATGAGCCGGGAAATATCAAAAAATAAGTTTGCATTAACAAATTAGCTATTATACATTCTAAACATCACTTTTAGGGACTCACTGCACCCAAAGTTAGGATGTGAACTTTGCCCATTTTCCCAAGGGAATGCGTTTTCTATGTTCTATATATGACAAAGAAAGATAGTGCAATCTTAATTCCTGTGAAAAATGATACGCCCGTATCGCAATCCAAAATGCGAAACAGGCTCATTGCACCCAAATATAGCGTCAGTGGAGTCTATCCTGCAGAGATAATAATTGCGTGCAACGCCAACTTAAATAAGCCAGAAATAATAAAAAATAAGTTTGGCATTGACAGATTAGATATATGATTACGTTTGAAAACATAAACTTTAGGGCTCACTGCACACAAAGTATAGGGATGTGAACGTTGCCATTTACCACAGGAATGGGGGCCGGGGTTTTTTCTCAAGTTCTATACTATGACAAAGAAGATAGTGCAAAACTTAATCCTGTGAAAATAATACGCACGTTTCGCAATATAAAAAAGGCGAAACGGGTCATTGCACCCAAACATGAGCCACAGTGCCGTACTACCTCCTGTTAGATTCATTTCTTGCCAACGCTAACTATATCGAGCAGGAAAATAATGAAAAAAAATAATTTGCATTAACACAATAGCCTATGATCGCCATTTGAAAAATCACAAATGGCACAAGTACAATGTTCGTGGACAGAGGCAACGTTTATTTTCAATTAAACCCTATACAAACATCTCCTGAATGGTCACTACAAAAAAGGATATTCCATGTTGTGTGTACAGCACTTAAGACACCGTTTCGTTTCATTTCATTTCGTTCCGTTTCGCCAAAATACAGTTAATCCTTAGGATTAGGAATGGCCTTTGACTAAAACTACTGAAATCTTCAAGCCTTCAACTTGTCCGTCTTGACCAATGCAATAGCTTCTCTATGCTTACACGCACTAACAAATAGCTACAATAGAGCGAATCGACTCAAAACTTTGTCGCAGGCTTGTTACTCGTACGCTCTTGTGAACATATTACACAGTTTTAAAAAAAAATTGCATTGGTGCAGTGGGGTTTCGCCTTCATAAGTACAGCGATAGTTTTAAGGATTCTTCTTCTTAGCGTATTCCACAAGTCATTGGTAGTTGCTTGTTGTGGTGTCGGGATTTATTCAAATGAGTATGCTTGATCTGAGGCCACGGGTATCCATGATTCGGTCGCTCCTAACATGGCCCGCTTTGAAGCTGGGGCGGGATTCGAACTTTGGGGAGTGTTTCACCCTATTCTTTGCTCACTGACTGCGATGTACATCTACAGCTGTGACTCTCTGTACACGGGACCGACGCTTCACGTCCCCTCCGAAGGTCGTATAATTCTGATCCAATTGCCCAATTCCAAGGGAACCATGGAGGACAGCGTAATTCTGTGGTTTTTAATCAATAGCTGGTATACGATCAATCCAGAATTGAGTACCGAATAAATCCCAGTAAGTGACCCCACAGGGTTCGAACCCGGGATTTTTTTTTGTGTACATTTGCACCACAAGGCAAGCACCTAACAGCTAGGTCCACGGCTCTCCCACAACCGAAAGCATGAGAAAAATGATTACTTTGGAGTTTTTTTTTTATTAAAGCTTTTGCATTTTATCGCAGACCGGATGAAAGTTCACTAGGGCGGTAACCCCCCCCCCCCCGGAATAAACGAGAGTAAAGACTATAGTCAATATTCTCAAAATTAAGGTAAGAAAATTTCTATTTTTTATCAAATTATATAATCACTCCCAGCACTTTCGTATATCAGAGTTAAAGTGTTCTCAAGAGTCTATCCTATCCTTATTTGAGAAATATGTAACTATTGCATGAAATTGGACCGATACCTCGTATAGTGCAGGCTGTAATGTAATTTTTCGTGCAGAAATTTTGTTAAAAAGCAAATTTTCACTGGATTGAACATCGTTGGATGTCTATTTTTAAGATTATATATTTGTCCATTTTTTTTTCAATGCTTCAAGTGGGGTCAAATCGAAGATGGCCTCCGAGGGTATACATAGGCTATTTACCCAATATTTCACATCCATAACGCGGGATGCCCGTGGAGTCCCCAGATCCTGCACGAGTGCCATCATTTGGTTTGGGAGACCCGTCTGATGATATTTTACCGGTTGCCAAGGAAAATGCTGGGTAATGGATTCTTTATATCCCATTTTTCAAAATGCCGCCATTCAAAATCAATTTTGTCCATATCTTGGCCGTCTGAGACTCATAGAGGCAAATTTCTGGTGCCTATACCCATGTTGTCAAGGGCAGGAATCTATCAGACTTGATAACAACCTTGGATTCACAGGTTGTGGCAGCCATCTTTAATTCAAAATGCCGCCAAGCAAATAGATGTAGCTTGCCAATAGACAGGTCTGGGAAATGCATAGTGCGTGTACCTATCTACAGTGGTTCCTTCCAAACTATATACGGAAGTTCCCTTCCAAAAAGTTAACAAACAGTACATTAAAAGCTAAGATACATGACTTTGACCATGAGATATCTATATCTGATCTGCCATTTTCAAACATTCTCACATTTCAGAAGGCAGCCTATATGGCCGCCTTCAAAGATCTCCAAGCCGACAAGTTAAAGTATGCTATTATGCGTTTGACATTACAAATCCATATTTTCGTCCACCGAAGGTTTTTACCAACCTTCTATTTTTTATGATAAATGTGATTGCAATGACATTTTCTTTTTATGCAAAATAAAACATCCCTGGGGTTATAGGTAAGGTATAAGGTGATCTCAAAGTGATGGGAGCCAGGGTGCAAGCACCACCCCTTTGGAAATTTAAAAACCACCCCGACTAATACAATGCGGAGTTTACAACCTTGAATTTGGTACCAATGGATAGCTAGTCTTCTTCTTTCCATGATATAAAAAATGAGTACCAAACATGCCTGGCATTACGTCAGAATGACGTCATATAGTTTGCATGTCAGCAACAACTGCTAATTCCAAGACACAGTGTAGTAGGGGAATTTTTTTTCACAAAAACAAAAAAAAACAAAAAATAGGTTATCCGATGTTCATGTGGGGATTTGTTTTTTTTGCTCTACAATGATGGGAAAATTATTAAATGTACACAGAGCAATTCAGTGCTATGTTTTTATTAGTAAATAATTGCAAAACATAAATTTTCCACCTTATTCCAGAATTTCTAATTTTCCTTTCTGATGACGGCATAGTCAACGTCTTTATTATCAAATATGGTTCAGGTATAAGATAGGGACTAACATGCTAAAGTTTCAAGATGGCGTAATATAATAACTGAAAATCACAGTATGAGATTAAATATTTTTTTGTCCAGAAACAACTCGTATCTGCCTTGTTTTTGTTAACATGTTTAAATTCAAGATGTGTGGGCTAACATAGTAGGAAGACAATGGCAACTTTATAGATTTCAAAAATCTGAGAAGGTGGACCATATGGCCACTAAATTATACGCAGGTTAACAAACGAAAAAAAACAAAAAAAAAAATTTCAGTCAGAGTGTCTAATGTTCAAAGATGTGTTGCTTACATATAAATGTATATGTATTGTAAGTTTCGGATGACATAAATAAATATCGCACAGATAATAGCCATTTCTACTACGGTTTTAATTTTCTTAGAACTGGTCCATATGGCCTTATATTCATTTAGCATGCAAAACAAGCAAACCTTGCCAGATTGTTTCCGTGTAACACATACATTGTATCAAAATTATGCATTTCAGGTTGGAAAGAACTTGGAAGCGTGGACCATATTGATGAAGCCAGCTTAACTTTAAGCATTTTAACAAAAACAAAATGTGTGCTATGAAATTGTCAAAGACAATATATCTTCTACTTTCATCCCACTATTTTTACCATAGTTTTGAAGATTTAACTACATTTGGTCTTTGCATTTGTATTTTTTAAAATCTTGAAGGGGATCATATGGAACACGAACACCATCTTAATTTATAACTTCTTTGCAAAACAAAGTTTCCAGACATGAGCTTGATTTTTAGCTTGTTTACAAATGAAGTCAGATGTGATTTTTTAAAAAATGGTTCATCACACATATAAGCCCATACAGTATTGCACATCCGCGAATTTATCGTAATGTTTAATGAAGTAGTAGTCATTCATACTATTATGATAAGATATATGGCAATTTGATTTTTTTAAAGATCTTTTCAAGGCAGTCGCATGACTGTCACTTCTAATGGTCCACCATGTTTAACCAACAGAGCCCCATATTTGTAAAGATATCTCTACCTTAAATCTATATGTTTATCATAATTTTTGCAGGAGAAACCCTTTTAGAATATCTCTACTCTATCTTCCGCATGCTATTATGTGAAAGCATGTTTTAAAGATATTGTACAAATTTTGAAACCTACCATGCTAACTCATTCATACTATATTATAAGATATATGGCAATTTTGATTTTTTTAAGATCTTTTAAGGCATTCGCATATGGCTGGCATCCATTGTCACCATTTAAAACAAAACAGAGCCCCAGATTTTGTAAAGATATCTCTACCTTAGATTGACGTTTATCATAAATTTTGCATGAGAAACCCCTTTTAGATATACTCTACTCTAATCTTTGCAATGCTATTATGTGAAAGCATGTTGTAAAGATAGTCTACAAATTTTAAAAACTAACCTACCATGCTAACCCCCCCATTTTCACCCCCCCCCCCCCCCGTACTTGGGCCTGTGGTTTGAGAAAATAAACCACAGTATACATAACAGTTCAACCATCCCTTCCACCAGAGACAAACGTCCCTCGTCAACAGGGAGAGGGAGATAATTAGCCTACGATACCTACCTCCCACGGCTGACTTCAAATGTTTCTGTTCGCTCGCAAAATGAATATTTGGTGCAGAATCAGCCGTGGGAGTATAGTAGATAGGCGTAATGTATATATGAACATACATTGAATGAAAAAACATAAATTCTTAATATTTCAATATCAATCAATTCAATCAAGTAACACGGAACCTGAGTCATATCTTCGTGAGAAAGGGTTCTATCAACATTGCATTGCAAAGGAGTTCTTTCAACTCTGCAAGTGTTTAATTTTTTTTATGACTGCAGTCATTCGTGTCATCAGATAACTTTTAATTTAGGCTTCAACAACAAAACAGTGTTTTTATTGTCTGTTTGAGAAGTAAAAACATGTTATCAAATGATATTGATTCGTTATCTTCAGGTTAATCGAATTGATGTACTCCGATATCATCATGAATGCACATGTGATACCAAAACATTCCTCCCAGCCAACACATCATGTAAACATTGAGAACCCCCTTACTTAGCGACACTGGACAACTTGGTAGTGCATTTCCATATGAGACCCATCGCAAACGCCATCAAGAAGAACTCAGTAGTAGATTCCCCACAACCGATAAATATTACAATAAAAAATCAAAATTAGGCTAATTCAAATTGTGGTTTGTTTTCATTTTAAACAATGTTTGTGACTTTTGACCAACCACATGTCATAAGCAAAGTACTCTGTCTTTTCCATTGAGTAAAACAATACTACAACCTTGGTGCCATTTTTAATTCATGATTCCTACGCTGGGACAATCAATGACCAATGTTCATAATATTGGAATTCTTGACTCTGAAAACATAGTGTTAGACAAGCAGATTTGTGCCTCTATGAATCTCAGAGACCTGAGCTACCGACAATTATTTTGAATGGCGGCATTTTGAAAAATAGCGACTAGAAGAAGCTACCCCACCATTTTCCTTAGTTTATAACTGTAACTAGCAATCAGATTGGCCTCCCAAACGAAGTTATAACCACTGTGGAGGACCTGGGGTGCACAAATGGGTCCTAGCCCCCAGTCCATAGACTATCGTACTAAATGCCAACAGCATTATTGGTACTTCCTTGATGACGGCCATCTTGAAATAGAAAAGGGCGCCCCGAAAAAGCCTCTATTAGACATTAGTGTTAATGGGAAATATTATGATTCAAAGTGTGTTTTCATCAAAGTTAAACCTTGATCACTTCATCAAGTTTCCGTAATCTGTGGTGACAAAAGAGAAAAAATTACCATCTTGTCGGCCATCTTGAATTTTGACACTCTTGACCTTTTAAAAAAAATGGAAACATATTTATTCTGAAACCTGATATCCTAATGATAATTATCACACAAATTTCACTTTTAACAAAAGTCTGCACGGCAGTTTGATTGACGACCAACCAGCCTGCACTAGTATGGTTACGAGTTAAGTTTCTGTAACTACAGTCCTCCTGAAGGGTCTGATGTTGAAATATGGTTACCGTTGTTGTACCTTCCGGAAAACAAGCTCAGGATTTATGACTTGAAGCAGAGTAACAGATCAGATTGTCATACGCCGTTGGTGGTGTTCCAACTCCCACTAGCTGTATCCTCGACACTACATTGTACGATGTTTTCAGGCATATTAACGATCACTGGGTCCTCATTATCTTACCCAAATCATACGACAGTGTTTCTTTAGATATATGATCACAAGGAAAACATTAAGAGCCTTTATTGGAGTGAGGTATACTTTATTATGTTTATTATCATTGGCTATTTTCGTTGATATTTTCATAGCATGACACCTGAACAGCAAACCAAATCATTTTAAGGGGCATTTCGAGATCCACACCTCGTTTTCCCACCGGACTTACCTAAAAAAACCCTGAAAGTTACATTAGCCGTGGGTACCTATCTTACGTGCTAATTGATCGTACATTTTGTATTTACAACAGCATAGTGGCCTAATGGACCTGGGAAACAGCGCTTGCTCTTAACACAAACTGCGGTTTTGGAAATCAACTAAAATTTGGGGGAATAATCAATTCTAGGATATAGTGAACATTATCAAATAAGTGCTGGTCGAGAAAGAAATGCACTGTGATTGGTTTTAAACAATGTTTAAGATCCTTATTTTCTTCGGTTGTGACACACAGACATTTAAATGACTCACCACGGAAGAGGGGGGGGGTAGCTTAGAGGGTTGTTTTCTATTGGTATCTAAATAAGTACAAACATGCTCATTATACCCAATAGTCAAGGCAGTACAAACATCGGTAAATAGGTTTGGATTGATATTTTGCAATTTTCTATCTGCTTGAAACCACATTGTGGCACTGGAATGTTCTGTGTATAAAAACTAGTAACTTCAGTAGAAAAAAAAACGCATTAAAATTTGTTTGTGAGAGGAGGTGCAAAATTGATTTTAGGGCTATTGTACACTATGTGTCGATAGTTCATAGGCAACATATCTGGCAATCATATGCAATGAACGTCTCTGGAATATTTGCATCAAAACATGTTCAGTAAAAGGAACAAAACTGTTTCAGAATGACAAAATATGTTAGAGATGTGAAAGGATTAATCATCAATAATATAAACTGACGTATTGCCAAATACGTGTTTGGAGAAAAAGGTTGAAGATTTTGCGATTTTCATTGATCCATGCTGTTAATTAAAAATATATTTCCATTAAAACTAGTGCAAAATCGCCAATTAAGTTAAATTTCAATATATTTACTAAGCAAATTCCCCCCCCCAATTGATTTAGATCTGCGAAAAAATTACATACGACTATGTGAAACGACAAAATAAGCGCCATTTATGACACACCCGCCGCACAAAAGGGCTAATCATTTACGGCCAATCGTGGATGCCTCTACAAACGATGTTTTATCAATTATTCTACTAATTCTACTTCAAAACAATTAAAATAAATAAGTGATTTAACGATACCATCAAACGATATCGTATCATGTTCCTTATTACACTGTTATAGGATGTCATTGTGAAAATACAATTGTCTAAAATTTGATTAATTGCTGTCTGTCTGCCAATACAAACATTTGTAAATATACGAAATTGGTGGGGGGGGGGGGATATCAACGTTGTTCAAAACTGTGATGTGATCAAGCAAATTGAGTCGACGTCCCAATATTGATTTTGAGATGTAGCAAACAAAGGAGACAAATGTTCTTTGTTCCCTATTGTGTTTGCCACCCTTCAACTGATTTATATCTTTGGATTAAATTGTTCAATTTCAATGGGGGTTCAGAAAATGAGCTTTTTAAATGTGCATACAGTTACAACGAAAAGTTAAAAAATGAATCTGACCAACTTCAGACTCATTTGCTTGATCACATCACATATAAAAAGGTAAAAACAATATCGATAGAGATTCGGTGTAAAATTACTTTAACACTTAAAATGTCTTTTCACACACGTTTGGGATGGAGGGTATCAGAAGTGTAACTCTCCAACCAAGGGTGGGTGGGTGGTGGTAGGGGGGAGGGTGGTTAACACCCCCCAATTCCAACGGATGATTCCCGGTCGCACAAAAACGCAAACGAAATGATGTTGATGTTTTAGGTAATTGTAGGTTCGTCCTTTGCGGTCATTTTAGCGAAGGAAAATGGAGATACCACCATCATGGAGGTCAGGATGTCCCTTCAAAGTCAGAAGGTGGGGTGGGGGGGGGGGGGTTGTCCACATGCCTATACTACTTGTGTAAAATGGCAAAAAATGGTACTTTCCTTATGATGCACACCAGTAAGCAAATACTGACATTTGTATTTTTTAGAGTTATACATGTTAATGCCTTACTTTATGGCACCCATCATGCCATAATTTGAGGTTTGGAGATTTTTCAGATCACATCTATTTTGCAGTTCATAACGACTACTAGTATGACGTACTACTATGACGTCATATTGTTAACTTGATGATGTTTGTAGCTTCGTTTCAAGAGAGGACATATGGTAGCTACTCAGGTTGACGAAGGTTAACAATTAAGAAAAAACTGTTTTGGAAACTACTATTTTCAGACAAAATAACGGATTGAATTTTTGTAGGGCGTTATCCAATTACTATCGTTTATTTTTTATTTTCCCTTTTGTTCATAATATTAGTTAAGTCAAAATCCTCAATCAGTGACTAATCTTTGTTGCAAGTACGGTTGGAACGATTGATTTGACTTCAAAGGATTTTTCCAAGGTTTTTGCCCACATGTCCCTCTGGAATATGTCGGCAATTTTCACGGGGGGGGTGGGGGTAAAGTTTCTACAGGGGGTAAAATTTTAAATAACGGTCCAAATAACGTTTAATATAGCTCAGTGTAAGACCTTGACCTTCTTGAATAAACATTTGACCTTTAGCCTATTTTGCTGTATATCCCAAACGATTCACATTTTTCACAGACAGTTCACCAACTTTTTTTACTCCTTGTTACCACAAACACAAACCAACCTACTTGCCTATAGTCACGGAATTGTGGATTTTGACTTGACTATATAATAGACTGTTCCGTCTTTAAACATGTACCACCTTTTTTTTCCGCTGTAAATTACTGAATAATAATATCAAAAAAAATGTCTTTTTACAATCTCCCAGAAGTTGTTCCGATGACTAATAGTCATCCAAAAGTAAAGCTACTCACAGAAAAATGAGAGTCCAGAGAGCAAACTTTTCCACTCAATGTGTATAGACCGTATTCAATATGATGTCGCCACCAACATTTTGGTGGACAAGATCCAACATTCCCGGACTACAATACATTCAGCTGTCAATATATCCGTTTTATACGATTGCACCAGGAATTCAGGTCTAATTTGTTTGGCCACGAACATGGCTGGCTATTGAAATAGGTCTATAGGGATATAGGCCAACCAGTTACGTTTATGTTCGTGCATGAAAGACATCTTTTAATATCATAACTACAGTCATACCTTTGGTGTGACAGTAAAAGACTCTGATACTGCATTACCAGAAGGGTCATTCGACAGTATATTTCACTGTATTGACAACACCAATTGGGAAACACTGACCAGGGTGTGACTTTATTCAGAGTTTGAAAACCCGAATTGTCACTGCAGATGGTGTTGACCCAACTGACTTTAGCCTCTAGCCTTATCTCTGTCAGTGTTTTGCAGATATTTTGTTGGGCACGTTAAAGATAACCGGCCGCTGAAAATCTGACAATGGTAAAAAGCGCATAATTAGTTATAAATTATTGGACAACAGCAACAAACATACACGTTTATAATTAATTTTTATTTGTACCCATTCAGTACACAAAAGAGAATTGTAAGTAAGTGACCGTATGTACAGAGAGTATGACTAAAATGTATTGATTGTGCAGGGGATGTTAGGATGTACTATACGTGTACAAACATGCAAGAATCTGGTTTTGATGATTTTTTATAGATGTTTTTAATTTAGCAATGTAAACTGAGAGTGCCTTTCATAGAGCACTGTGCAAAATTATTTAAATTCGAATTTATTAAATTCGTACTAAAAGGACCCTGGGCGTCGCCAATAGAGCTTGTAGGCTGAAGTCTGGAAGAAGTGACCTTTAGACACAGTAGGGGGGTCTTCCCGTACATTTTGCAATGAGAAGCTAGTAATGTGATACGTTTTCTAGCAAACTTTGTGTTGTGTACCAAGTTTACTTTGTTGATATATTATAAGCATGCCTCTCGATTTCTTTTCTACTCTGGCGTTAAAATATTTTTGAACAGTGATTTTTTCACAATTATCAAAGTATTAGTCAGCAGCAGTTGTCAGCTACTGCGAAAATTTTGCCAACGTTGGATGTTTAAATTCATGTGTTAAAGGACATACAGAAGGAATCGCTGTTCCACTTGTCTGCCGAAATTTTCAGTGTAGTATTTCGTCAGCTGGGGGCGCTTTTTCAAAATGACCGCCCAAATCATAGAAAATCGAATAAAAAGGTATTGTTACCATAAAAACCTTATAATAGGGTAGGCTTCTGCGTTATTCGGCCAAGTGACAGGTAAATATGTTTTTTTAAAAGCAAAACAGTGGTGTTCAGGTATGATTAAGGGCGTTTTTTTTCAAAATGGCGCCACACAGAGAGAATCATTTTATAAAGCATATTGTTACCAAAAATAAAATCTATATAGGGTAGGGTTTGTGGATATAAGTTGGGCAAGGTGGATCTCTAGGAAAAGTTTCAAATAAAACAGTGTTGTTCAGGAATAATTGATGGTGGGGTTGTTTCCAAAATGGCCGCCAATCATAGAAAATTATTAAAAATTACAAACGTCCTAAACCATATTGGAATTGATCAAAATGCCATTTTAATAAGTGGGGTTGTTCTAAATTCATTTTTAGCCTACTGGTTTCCTATAATATTTAAGGACCAAAAGCGCTATTCGTTACCATTACGAGAGGGGCGGCTTTTCCCAAGATGTATAACAAAGTAATTAGAAATTACCGATAAAAATAATTTAAAAAGTCAACATCAATATGTGGACTGTTTTTCGAAATTTTTTTACTCTAGTGAATTTTTTAAAGATGTTTTTTACATCCCCCAAGAATCAAACTGTTTAAATAGATTAAACCTCTCCCCAAGATTTGTGGAGTAGAGCACAATTTGGGTATATGCTTAACCTTGTTGGAAAGTGATTAATGGTATCTTTTTTCTATGGCACACTAGTAATTAACTATGTTACAACAACAACCCAAAATTTTCCCACAAAATGCAGAGATCCACGTTTTTTTGCTGATATGGTGTGATAACAAATGTCCAACAATTTAGAGAAGCATTGACAATAAAGTGAACCGTTTGCTGATAAAGATGTCAAAATCCAAAAAAGGCCTTTTAAGGGAGTTCGGTTAACTTTTTGAAGGACAATCCAAATAAATAACTGGCACGCATCCCAAGAGATAGCACAATGTATCACTCGATGTGGTACAAAGAGGCCAAATATTACTTTGTAGCATTTTGGGTGTAAAACTTGTTCGTACCAGAAGGGCCGTCTTTGTATATACTTTGGCCGTAACAATGCGATTTGATACGGCACTCCATATTCAGGAAATTTTAGTTTTTTCACTTAAAGGAAATATAATCAAGATTTTTGTCAAGTCCGTTTGACTTGACATTCATAAAAATATGTACATACATCACGAATTCCCAAAAAAATAATACAACAATTTGATGTAAAATTAACAAAATAGCAGGATTTTAATTGTTTGCTTTTTTGACATCGAAGAAAAGGGCGGATTTTTTTCGCCACGGCTTCAATGATCAAAAGGCCCAATTTTGGCTCTCCTCGTGACGTCAATGATGAACCAAAAAACATCGTGGTTGACTCGAAACATTGGTTATGCTGACACTGTAATATGGAGGGATTAATGAAAGTAATAATAACATTTGAAAATAAAGTTTACAGAATGACATATTTTGGTTCATTTCTTTGTGTTTAATTATTATTGACGTGGCAACACACTGCGATAATGATGGTCACAACGACGTAAATTAATGGATGGTCATCGCTTTGACGTCACCATTTGCCTGCGATGTGGATGTCGGAATCGTTTTCCGAGTAGCTATTGGGCGGAAAATAAATGGCAAAAATACTCAACAATGTGGTGACACTTTTCAAAACTTATTTTGATTTAGATGTAATCTATACGTTACTTAAGCTTTCCATCCATACCAAATTTTCCAAATTATTCAACTCATGACATATTTCCTTTTAAGGTGGGGTTCAGGTAGTGCAATTGTACTCAAGACCAATGTTGCAAATTATGTCTGCAACTTAGACGTGAACAATGTTTGTGTGCTCAATTTTGTGTTCTCTATGGGGATAACAATGAAACAATTCGCGTCTTTGCATATGAATATCAATAAGTCCCCCCGGCCATGTTTGTAGAAGTTTTTTTTTCCATAATGTTGATCCCATCATAATGCCATGTAACGAGGAAAACTGGAACCGTGATACTTTCGCAAATTATGGAACAACTGGGGTGCGGAATGCTACTTATGTTAGTCATAAGAAGTTATAAAAGAAAGGGTCCATATAATTACTGACCTTCCAAAGAGGCAAGAGCAACTTGCCCAATGTATATAGGCTGCATATCTTCTAATCAAAACCTTCTAGGGGAGCTTTCCCTTTCTTGGCTTTCTGATTCTATTGCTTACGGCATCATATGGGGGGATAACTAAGTCCCACATTGAAACTCTTTGAAATACTCCGATACGTGAAGGTCTTTCGCAATTGAGCTTTGATTGTGTGGATCTGCCGGTATTAGACTGTCTCTTCCCCAAAGGCCAGAATTATTTATTTTTTTTATTTATTTGACATTTTTAATTTAATACAGAGTAGCCTCATCAGAATTTAAGTACTGCTCTCCCTGAGTGTCCCGTTTAAGTTATACACTTTGTATAACAAGTTATACAATTTTTTTAACTATCTGAACACAAACAACTCAAAATACAAATTACTTAACCGTTCACAGATGTAAAAAAGAAGATAATGAACATAAGGAAGTACATAAGTTGTTCATACATATGTTGGAAAAAAGTACTGATATTGGTTGACTATGGATATTATTCTAATATTAGATGGGATACTATTCCCAAAGTTTAACAGCACGGTAATGAAAAGTACGTAATCCCGAATTTGAGTTATACTTTGGAATAGTTAAGGCTCCATTTTCCTGATATCTTGTAGGATATGAATCCTGAGAAGACGTATACATAAAATTAGACACACGGTAAGTAGGTGCAAGATTTTTTAACCATTTTGAAAATCACATTAACAATCAAGATCCCGCATCGTTTTGTGAAGTCTGGACCAGCAAGCTCATTTAACAGTCTCATTGGTGTAAGATTATCAGCACTTAATATGATCCTGGCAAGATTATTGTGCTGGATTTTGTCAGAGATTCTAACCCACAATACTAATGGTTTTTAGAACTTGGTTTGTCCAAACACTGCTACAATAATCAAAAAATGAAGGAACCCAATGCATTACTAAGTATGACAAGAATAACTTTGAGGTAACAACATTTAACACGTCTAATAATACCAATTTTCTTTTAAACCTTTTGGGAATTTGAATGGTATGATAATGGTGGGGTCCATGAAAGTTTGAGGATCTACAGTAACCAACCGAGATATTTGCATTCTTTAACATGCTCAAGAACATATCGCCATATCTTTTAACACTAATAGGACTAAATTTATTTACAATATTAGGTAAACAAAACCTATTACTTTGCTTTTAATATTAAAGTTACTTCATTTTCCAAGAGCACCAGTTTAGCAATACCTTTAGTTTGTATTAGAATTTTTCCAAAATATCTTGGAATCCTTAGATTTTAACATAAAAAGATGTATCATCAGCATACATAATTACTTTACAATTAACAGAGTTGGGAGTGAATTTACTGTAAATCAGGAAGAGTAAAGGCCCTAAAATACTTCCTTGTGGAACACCTATAATCGATGTGTTTAAAATCTGATAGTACCCGAATCATCCAAACAACCTATTTACGATGACTTAAATATGATTTGGACCCATTTCAGCCTCATTATTTTGAATACCATAATCATTAAGTTTCTTGATTTAAATTTCATGTTCACTGTATCATGCCCCCTTTTTCAAATCTAAAAGATAACTCCATTGCAAAACCCTTTATCAATGTTCTTGAGTACATAATCTTTGAAAAGTCAAGTAAAGTGTGTAGCAGTGGAATGAATTGGCTCGAAAACCAGAATGGGCACTCACTTAAAATATCATGTGATGTTAAGAAATGATACAATTGATTATGAACACATCTTTCAAGATCTTTGATACTACAGATAATACTGAAAATGGGGTCTAATAATTTTTCTACCTTACATGCATCACCAGACTTAAAAATAGGAGTCACCTTAGCATTTTTCCAATCTTTTGGAAAATTGATGTTAAATTGAAAATTAACATAAATATGATAGAGAGACAATATAGGGTGAGGCCAATTTACAAGTGAAGTGTTTATATCTCTAATCAGCTGTTTTATTAGGTGATAGTTCACTAATACACTTTTTTAAAATAATCATCAATCAGTGATCATGGAATTTAAAAATGATTAGGTCTTCCTATCATTAACATTATTTGGTCATTGTAAAATTGGCAACGGTTATTCATAGAATTTAGAAGCAAGAGTTCTACCTATACTGGTGAAGTAAGAATTAAACTCATTTGAAGTGTCTTTAGCATTATTGTTACTATTAATGTTACCAGTATTGTCATCATGTAAATGTTTTATTAAAGTAGGGGTTACACTAGGTTTTTTTGCTAGGAATTACCTTTTTAATTGTTTTCCAGAGCTGTTTGGGATTATTTTTAAACTTATTTAGATTATTACAAATGTTTACGAATGTTTATTACATATACTAGTAAATTGGTATTTCCAAGCATTCCAAGCATCATCAACTGAACAAATTTTATGAATTCCATGCCAATTGGCAGAGCTTACATCCAAAATAAAATCATCAGTACTGAAATGTTTAAATGACCTAGTTTTATCTATTTTAGGAGGAGCTTTTTTATTATTATGCTTTCTGATGAGATAGATGAGTGAATGGTCACTTATACATGACAGACACCAGATTGAGAGATCTTATTCAGGTTTGATACAAATGTAAAATCAAAAGTTGTTTCAGTAGTGTCAGTTATTCTAGTAGGTTCATTAATAAGTTGGGTAAGTCCCTAAAACAATTAATTCATGATTAGGATTAGATGCAGTAGTGGTTGTAAAAATATCACTTAAAGCGGCACTGGCACATTTTCACAAAATATGAAATTTCTTCAATTTGCTCTCAAAAGATAGTCTAGGCCATTGGAAAAACAGAAATATATTTTACACATAAAAATGACATTGATATGAGGATAAAGCCATCCAGGTAACTTGTAGGCCAACTTTTAAGTTTTCCATAACTTTAACACTTAAGTGACCAAGGGGTTTTCACTCCCGCTGGTGCCCAGGGGGGGGGGGGGGGGGGGGGGGGGGGTCCCATGTTGAAACCACTTCCCGAGGAATTTGTTAACGAAATTATACCGCATGTGAAGGGTCATAAGGAAAAACCCAAAGCAGCAATAAAAATGAAATTTGTGATTTGGGCTGCAAATTAGGGCCAAACCATTGTTTTCAAAAAACACCAGCGAAAATGGCAAAAAGACGGAAAATTCCAATGAGCCTTGCGCTTACATCAAACTTTTTGAAAACTTATTTTATGTTGATATCTATTCTAGAAGACCCAAATTACTTATATTTAACACAAAACCAGCAGTTTTAGGGAATCCTTTATTTTTTACGGGTGTTGCAAAATACATGTCATTTTCCCATAGAGTTTGTACAGTAACGGTTTGGCAACGTGCATGATGAAATTGTTTGTTTTCAGCACATAAAGGGTTAATTATTTTTAATGTTACTAATAATTGTTTACTTACATGTATGTGTGAACATATATCAGCAAAAAAATTAGCTTTGGTTCTTTGATAATTAAAAATATTTTCAGATGACTTCTGTTAGTGCCCAAGGGGGAGTTCCATGGGACCCCCACTAATTAACTCATTAACGGCTTGGTCGATTTTAATTTTTTTGGTATGAAAAGAAGCGCATTTAAAAGTCTGACAATTACAAAAAAATTCGGCACGAAAAACCCACGCGTAAAGCGGTCAGCGCGAAAACAAATTTGGAGGGTCCCCCCCCCCCCTTTGGTCATTTATGTGTTAATCAACAAATGTGTATATTACATGAATATTTTTGACTCGTACTCACTGATATTAAAATCACAAAGGTTATAGACCGGTCAAACAGTGTGCATAGCATGAGAAACATGCATACGTAGTGCGTGTTCTTGTGTTAAAAGCCATTTTCGTCGTCTGCTGAATTTAACGTCGCCGGCGACGTTAAATTATAAAATCGTTCTGTTTACCCATAAGGAAGCTGATTTGGTCTTAATCATTTCGGGTGAGGGTTTTTGTATATAAAAGCCTTACAACCATGCAAAAATATCGATTTTGAAAAATCTTGAGGGCGCACTATTTTTCAAATGCCAGTGCCAGTGTCTCTTTAAGTTATCAAGATATTCATTATTACAGTCAGGTGGTCTATAAATACTAGCAACAAGAATGGGCTTACTGTCTGTTCAGTTAACTTAGATGTATGGTTTTTATTAATTATTTCAAAAAATACGCACGTTCGAAATAAATCACGAAAAGAAAGTTTTTTGGTATCCTTGGACCTAAGATGTTTTTTACATGACAAAAGGAAAGTAACATTTTAAACCTTCAAATCTATTGAAATCTGGGTATTTTACCCTCGTTTTGAAAATGAGCGAATAAAGGTTTGGTACCATTAGTAATTACGTTTTGTGGAAGGTTCCATTAGCGATATTGCGGCTCCCGTCGTACGGTACTCATACAATAGGCCTCTTTTCAAGTTAGCTGCTGCGCCTCAAAAGAAGCCTATTGTATGAGTACCGTGCGACGGGAGCCGCAACATCGCTATTGACTCCTCTTTGTAGGTAAAAGTTGTCGTTGGAGGATATTATTCGCGATCAATATTGTCCGCCACTGGTATGAAATGAATAATACCAACTTTGTCCAACAGGATCAAATCCGAACCGCTGTTTGCAATACAAACGAGATGGTATGCAAGGTGTCACACGGCATTAACTTGAATGGACGACATTACAGGACAGCTGTATGATACTTTTGTTCATAACCAATTGAATAAAACAGACAGGACCTCTATTAAAAGCATCGGTATTTGAACGACGCATTAATGCACGTGCAAACACCTGAATTGAAATCAAAGCAAGGTCCACGAATCAATAGTTCGTATAAACATTATTTTGAAGTGCCCCTAATTCGAGAATGGGTCTATCATCAAAGTTTCAGAGTCAAAAGTCAATATTCACCTGGACCCAGTTTGTTGTCGCTTGACAACGAAAATCAGTGTAAATTGAATAAAAATCCAAAAAAGAAATATGTTTTCAAGTTGGAACTCAATGTTCTTGTTGGGTCCAATGATGAATAACAACTTTTCTTTCGTGATATTTTTCGAAAGCGTATATTTTTGGAAATAATTAATAAAAACGGACATCTAAGTTAATTGAACAGACAATAGTACAAGTAGTGCTGCAGCATGGCGGCCCTTATATGGCAAAACTACGTATCTCAAAAATCGGCCTTTTGAGATATTTACCTTTAAAGTTTGCCCGTTTGCATTTTCTTATACATTAAAAATTAGCTGAATTAAATACATTTAATATATTTATCATTTTCTGTATAGCCATCAATTTTGAGGGTTAATGATTAAATCATTTCAGAATTACAACACAATTTGTCAAGTTACGTAGTTTTGCCATATAAATTTTGGAACAAGCAATTATGGCAAAATACACATGCTATATTTCAATGGCTGAACACAAAATATACTTTACAAAAGAAATAATTCTTGATATGTGTTATCTACAAACATTTTAGCTTGATCTTACGCTTTTTTAGTTTGATCTGAGCATCTGTAGTCCCATTAATTTGTATAGCAAAATACCGGCACTCTTAGAATATTTTATGGCAAAACTACGTATCTCTGAGTTAAGTAGTTTTGCCATGAAATAATAAGGCGATTTTGAGAGAAAATGACTCGTAACTAAGAGATACGCAGTTTTGCCGGAAAAATACCTTCAGAATGGTAAAAAGCAACCGAGTTAGGATGTGCTATCCCAGAAAGGAAGCATTTCTGGCATGTAAGACTTTGTGAAATGAAAGCAGCGCCCCCAAATTGCCCAGAAATAACTTTATCTCAAAAAGTCAAAATTTCGAGTTACGTAGTTCTGCCAGAAAAGGGCCGCTGGGGTGAAAAAGATGCTAAGATTTTGAGCAGCAAACAGGGCCGGAATATAATAACATTTGCTATATAGCTTAAAATCGTGACCATTGGGTCATGTAGTTAATGAAAACGGGCATGATGACATCGAAAATAAAAGTGGTGGCAATTTGCGTTACGCGCGCGATTTTCCAAAATGGCCGACTTTCCAAAGGCCAAAAGTCCTTTAAAAATCATATTATTGCACATGTGGAAGAAAATTTTTGGTTTAAAGTGTTTTTTAAAAATGTATGTTTTCTGGGTCAGGGGTCAATTGAACTATTCATCAAAATGTCCGATGATATAATAGTCATAGCTATTTGCTTAAGACCGCCATTTTCCAAAATGGCCGACTTTTCAAGGCCAAAAGTCCTTAAAAAATCTATTATAGCACATAAGGAACAATTTGGTGTTAATCTTCTGGGTCAAGGAGTTTCAAATTAAACTATTTCCAAAAGTGTCTGATGAATAATGATAGTCATGGCTATTTGCATAGCCGCCATTTTCCAAAAATGGCCGACTTTTCAAAGGCCAAAAGTCTTTTTAAAATCGTTTTATAGCAAACGAGGAGAAAAATTTTGAGTGTAAAATGTATGTTTCTGGGTCTCAAGGAGTCAAACTAAACTATTTCCCAAAAGTGGTCACATGAATATGATCTATCATAGCTTATTTGGTTGAGCCATCCATGAGGTGGCAGGGATTCAGGAGTGGTGCGTTCTTATCTAATGATGCCTTCAAAATCATACTTACAAATGGGCATGCTTGAAAATCCCTGTGAATGCTTCTGTAGTTAGCATTGTTAGTTGGTGGCAAAACTTTAAGCTTTGATGTTTTTTTTTGCCACTTTTGCCAACACGTATCATATCGAATGCCACATGTGCCGCAACACATAAAATAGCTTTGTGCCCCAAGCACTTCAACTACATTTGCTTTGCTAAACCCTACTGTCAGCTATGGTATCGCAACCCGACAAAGCAATTTGCGTGACACTCTAGCTAAATGCTACCCTGGCAGTTGCCTAAATGTCTATCAGGGTGTGGGAGCTGGTACCCGCCATTAAGGGATGACAAGATGAGGGTACTATAGGAATGTAGGAGTTGTAATTTAACAGTATGAACAAACATCACGTCATCACATTCTTTCATGCATTGATCCCTGATGGGCAGAAACTTTCACTTCTTGAAGCATTGATATACATTCAAAAGGCAAATTAATAAATCGTCAATGGCTCCCTGTAATACATCATGGGCAATGAGTCACAGCCAGACGTTGTACTTGTATTCGACCGCTACTGTGATCACAGCATGCACACACAGCAAAAAGGAAAACTTGTGCATCCATGGCGGGAGTTGGGATTCGCCGGATCCGTCGTGGCCCTGTTTTGGGCGTGCATGAGAGTAGCTGTTGGGTACCCGATGTGAAGTCACCAATGTCTGAGACAGGAACCAGTGCTAGCCCGCCTTAAATCCAGAGATGGTGAGTTTCCTTAAGAAATTCCAACCCCTTGAAACAGTCTCTAGGGACTTGAGAGTGTCGCCTTGTGGAGAGTGAAACTTGTTATCAACCAAGTGGCCGTGTATGTTGTTACTGAAACCTGGTGAGGTCTTCCGCCTGGGGCGGGCTCCGCGTGGGCTGAGTGGCGGTTCTGATCTCGGAAGGTTGAAAACCAGGGTCGGCCGATCTGGGTTTCCCTTGCGGAGGTAGAGATAGATGCCTGCAAGTGGATCCGGATGCTACTTGACCATCTTTTGGTCTGACCAATGCTGGAGCAACATTGCAGACAAGGACTTGCAGCATTCAATTGAGGCAGCCAGATATTGTACACACCCTGGCTGAATCATATTGAGAAGAAGACTGTGTTTGGACACGATAAGACAGAAGCAGCAGCCTCAGGGGTTAGCTACTAGAAATGATCGTGATGGTTAGCAAGCAAGCAGGCATTACCAACTCAGTCCAAGTACTCCTCTGCCACCTCAGCAGGTCGACCATTTATGTTACTTATGAAAAGTTCAGATTATTAACCTGATTTGTCAACAGTAAGAGGCTACAAAAGCCTCCATTACACACACCTTACCACCACTTGTAGTGAAGAGAGAAACCAGCATCCCAATGAATACAAAAGGGGCTTGTGATAAGTGTACTGATTCAAAACAAAAATCATGCCGGATATTATTATCCCCAAAAGTTGCAACTGTTCCAATTAGGCGATAGGTTGCATCAAAGTAATCTGTGATGGCCCGATGGTTTTCCATCCTCGCTATTGTACTTGTGCATTCTCAGTAAACTACTTCGTCAACTCTTGACGGAGAGGGTACCAGCTCCCGGCCTCCATATAGACATTTGGGGGGCACTTACTGCGAAGAGCATGCAGAGATGGTGCCACAACTGCTCACAAGTCATGTTTTGTCTGATTTGCCTATACCGCTAGCTCACATGGGGGGGTTGGCAAAGCAGCACATGTAGTTAAGTGCTTTTGAAAGGCTTTTAAACTTGATATGCTTGGCACTATTGTTGCCCAGGGGGGATGGAGACCTTATTAAAGAAGATGTCCAGCATTTGTTGCAAGTGTTGTGCCTAGGGTAACAAAGGCAAAGGGACAATGCCCCCATGTTGGATATGAACGTGATTGTCAAGAGGGCAAAAAGACAAATAGCCAAAAAATACTCGGGGATAAAGGACTTGGCACAACTACAGAAGCATTCACAGAGAATGCAAACAGGCCCATTTGCAAGTATATTGGAAGTCATCGTAAAATGAGACGCGCCCTCTGGGATCCATACAACATATGATGGCTCAAAGACAAACCAAACACATCCCTTGCACCCATGATAGTGCAAGTGATGTTCTACCAGAATTCCAGAAGTACATTCCCACTGTGTATATAGCTAATCCTCCGTGATCCTCACCAAAATGCAGAATGTTCTTCGGCCCAGCTGGCTTGCACAATATGTGTGAGTGTAATATGATAGGTAAGTCCCAAAAAGATGGATGAACCGGGCTGCTGAGGAAAGCGATGGAGAGAGGGTTTGAACGAGGAAGAACCATAGAAATAATGACAATTGGAATTGGTGTTCACCATTTATATTGAGTATTCAGCAATAGATTTTAAGACATTTTAAATTGGGTTTAGCATATCACTTATAATGTCTGGTTTACCAAAGTCAATTGTTGAAACTCTGACCTCACACACTATCGGGTAAGGGTAAATGTCTTCCTGGCCTCCTTCATCTCCACCAGATAGTTGGGGTTGGAATTCACAGTGAAAAACACAGCTATTAACATGTACACTTATTGCAACTGTACAAGTGTCCTAACATTGCCTAAGTACAAGTGCCCGTTCTTCATAATTATGATTCTAATAGTAGGATCAGTTGGATATATAGAATTTCAGAACCCTTTTTTATTTTATTATAAACGGACGTGGTTTCATGCAATGATAAGGACCGTAAAGTATCTTTGCCTCTAAAAACTCTCAAACCACAAAAAGTCTCATAGCTGCTCCAGAGGTGGAGATATTAACTCTGTGTATGTTGTAGTGAGCATTTTGGCAGCCATCTTGGATTTCAATGTAAGCAAAGGATTTCAGATGTTCGTCGATATGAGAAAAAAATATTTTTTTAATTGACCCTTAAAGAGTTTTTAAATTGTTTTAAGGTATTCTTAAACCCAAAAAAAACATCATTTTGATATCAAAAATTGTCGCCCTGGCTATTAGTAAGAAACAGAGGTGGGGGGGGGGGGGGGGGAGGGGGGAGTTTTGTCTGTGATGTCGGGCCATCTTGGAATGGCGGATACGCCAAATTGTCATATGATCATATTCATCTGAAAATTTGGAAATAGTTTTGTTGAACTCCAGACCCACCAAAAAAAAACATACTTTCAACTCAAAATTTGTATCCCTAGGGCTTCTTATTAATATGATTTTTTTTTAAGGACTTTTGCCTTTGAAAATCAGCATTTTGGAAATGGCGGCCATAACTAAGCAAAGCAAATAGCTATGACTATCATATTCATCGGACACTTTTGGGAATAGTTAATTGAACTCCATGACCAGAAAAAATCATTTTAATCAAAAGTTTCTCCATATGTGCTTAATATGATTTTTAAGACTTTTGATTTTGAAAAGTCGGCCCCCATTTTGGAAAATGACGCCCGTAGCGCCGTACGCAAATTGCCACCACTTTTAATTTTGTCATCACGTTGGTTTCATGAACTACATGACCTAATGGTCAATTTAGCTCTATGAGATAAATGTTATTTATTTCGGCCCGGTACCACCTCCAAACCTGGCGCAGCAGAGACTGCTTGCCCGCCACTAAAGGTTAAATTTACTGAATCATAGATTTTTCTCATCACTCCCCCAAAATATCAGTCCTTTCATATACAATAAAGTTATTTTTACATACATGTACACCACCACGAATTCTGTTTTTATTACGATCTTTACGATAAAGTGGTTTGTAACCAAAATATGTATTTCGATGTCATAAATATCACTATTTAACCACGATTCACTCAACGTAAATAATTATATCAATATCTTTAGTATATGCACAAATTCTAATATTATCAATATTTTAACAGTTTCCGAACATTTAAGAGAGCTATCTTGAGGACCTTTGCCAATTATGGCAACTTCATTTTCAAGAACATTAATTGTAAAAAGGGCAATCTTTGTAGCTTTTGAAAAAAAAACATTGGTCACAGCACCCAGGAATTACATTTGGATTAGAGGCATTTTTACAATGAAACATGGCAATCAAAGTGCATAACTACATGAAATATATGATTGTTGAGACCTGTAAATTATTACAATAGCCACAAACAGAATGAGCTCGGCAAGGTGAGACCATTGTGCTATTGTTAACAATTACATTTCGTCGGGTGTATTACCTAGTGACGGAGTTAAAACAAATACGCTTGGATTTATGAGAAAATCGCATTTGAAAAAATCGCAAAACTCTAGAGGGTCCGTGTACAACACCCCGCATACGATTAAAACAATCAAATCAGATAAGAAACGTACATTAACAACTGAAATTCTTTAGCTAATATTAATTGAATTCTTACTTATAAAATGGATGTAATACATGGAACAAGTTAACCATCATATCCGTCACACCAATAATACGCAATCGGCGATTATTATGTTCATGGACATAGTGACGGATGTTGAATTTTCCCTATACTAAAGAGTTATTCAACATCCGTCAATTATGGAAACAACAATTTGCGTTTTCCGAAACATCGTCAAACCAAACGTCCGTCATCGCGAATCTTCTCAATTGGGTTTATTACAATAATGAAGGATGTTGAGTGGATTGCCGCGATTCGCCGCTTTGAACTGTAAATATAATATGAATTTCTACTAATATCGATCTATTTATATAAATTAATTACATATTGTTGTGTCAGTATAAATTGAAGATGTTGAGAATATTTACTTCAAAGTATTAAAAAGACCTGGTTGGAAGTCAAGTATACACTTCTTTGACAGGGTTCAACATCCGTCACCATTTGTACCAAAGTCTCTTGTATGCAAACATTAAGTCAAAATTTCGCAAAAATTCTAATTAAGATTATTAATAATGAGAGTACTTTCAAGGTTCGGCACTTGGCATGTTTGAAGATTTTGGTATTTAGTATCATTCCCTTAATTGCATAAAAAATGATACAAAATCAAACATCCGTCACTATGTAATACACCCGACGATTTGAAACATTACTATATATCAATATTTCTTCCTAAACTATGTGCATTAAAGATCAATGGTAAATACTGTAACGTCTCATTGTCAAAAACAACGTCAGCAACATGGTTATTCATAATATACATTTTTTGGTGAAACACATTTACAAACCAGTTGAAAATATATAGTTATGCAAACCCTTGAAACCACTGCAACTTCGTGTGTGAAAAATTTTAAAAAAAAAGAGACAAGAGCACATGAAAGAAACACATTCAGGATTCAGTCTCCTTAAGTGTTACAGAAGCACCAATGATTGAATATGAGAAATATTAGAATCTGAATAGTGTTGGAAGATTACGCAAGTTTTA